>FIZU01002010.1:0-21803 GCA_900064475.1 Pseudococcus longispinus
ATTTCAGGAAGTAGTAAACTGTAGTATACTATGTCATGTAATAGTATATTGGTAGTTTACTGTTACTACGTAGTATATTTGTAGTGTACTTCTAGTTGTTGTAATAGTTTACTATGGCAATGTAGTATACCAATTCAGGAAATAGTAAACTGTAGTATACTATGTCATGTAATAGTATATTGGTAGTTTACTGTTACTACGTAGTATATTTGTAGTATACTTCTAGTTGTTGTAGTAGTTTACTATGGCAATGTAGTATACCAATTCGGGAAATAGTAAACTGTAGTATACTACATCGAGTAAAAGTATATTAGTAGTTTACTACAACAAGAGTAGTATATCAGCAATATACTACGAGTTATTGTAATATACTTCTAGTTTTTTTCATACGGGAAGGTACACGATATCGAAGCTAATGGATAGTAATGATATGGAAAATTATATTTTTTCCTCCAAGGTTGTAAATGTAGGTAGCTAACTTGATAAGACGGAAATTTTTTCAACGATGAATTTTTTTTCCACGAAGTTCGACCGAAATATCCGATGATAATGAGAATTACATCGTTGAAAATTGATTTTCGTTCGAAAAAAAAGTACAATTTGAGAAAAACACTCATTCGGATGGTTTATTCGCTATAATTTCAAGATAACGATACATAATCAGCGTGTATTTGTTCGGTCACATGCATAAATTGGAAAAAACCACGAGAATACGTAATTCCATAAGCTAAGGTAATTTTTTTCTCGCACTTGTGGCGCGTTAATTGTTGGATATGACGAATTCGAGTCGGTGATTTTTATAAGGTGTTGTTTTGGCCGGATTCGAGGTACAAATACGTATAACAATACGGAATAATTTACCTAGTTTGTTCATTCATCCATTTGTACGTTAGGTACACACCCCCTCGTGATAGGAAATCCATAAATACCTTAGATAGGTAAGGTATAAGGTTAACAATCACGTACGCCGGCCATTCGCCGAACAAGTTATTAATTTCAAAGACGAGCGCGAGCGTATTAATGAAATAACGAGCAAAAGCGCTCATTTTAGCCTCAATCAATTAACAATAGCTCGTTCAATTTACATAATTTTCTTGTAAAACGAGCGAAAAAATTTTACCAACGGCGACCTTAAAGTAACCTCTTGAGTAATTATAGAAAATGACATCACGCTAAAGCATTGAAGGAAAAAAAATGGACTCGAAGACGCTAAAACACTGTAGTTGGTAAACCGTGTCTCGTCAACTGTCAATGACCAAAAATTAATTTTACCCTTGGTGTCATTTTTTTCTTTATTTATTTCTTACGCCAGTCTATTCAGCGTTCAAGAAGAGGATTTTGCAAGTGTTGAAAAATGTTCGCGAACAAATCCCATACTATAGGAATGATAAATTACCTCGCCTCCTGACAATTGCTTTAAAGAAATTTTCGCACGAGAATGAGACGTTTTTTTTTTTCATTTTGCGATGCCGTTGGTAGGATTTTAAAGACGGGTTAAAGTGCGAGTGTATGAGGTAGGTGCTCGAGTATTATGTATAATTTTACCTTTTAAAGCGTCTGCTGTCTAAGTTCTCGAACAAATTGTAATTTTTCAACTTTCTTCAGATAAGTACTCGTATTTGCTCGAGTCTTGAGAAGTTTGAAGCATGGTTGGAGAAGGGCGTGTAATTCGGTGTATAAGTACTAAGCTTCGTATGAATTATTTAGCAGGCCAATTCGCCTCGGATCAGGAATTTCGATTTGTTTTCATAAGGAATTTACTTAGTACTCGAATTGTTTTATGGATAGTGTTTTCAATTTTTTAGAATGGCGATCGAGTGTGTTGGAATGTAGGGCCAGCGTAAGGATGGAATTTCGATGTCGGAGTAGTTTTGCTTTCAATTTATTTAGACATTGTAGTGAAATTTATCAACATTCCCTATCAATCGTAGTGTTTTAGAGGTAAATCCAAAAATTTAATATTGGACCCGGTTTCGAATCAGGTTTTCTCATTTCATCTCCTTAACTTCCCTTTAAGAAGAAAAAATTATTCTAGATTTCAAAACGTTTTAACGCTCATTTTGAATTTTTCAAAAAATTTGGCTTCGTGGATCGCAATTGCATCATTAACAATTGTTCTGACACTTTGTACAATTTTCATCCAAAGTCAAAGATTGAATTCTCCTCTTCAATTCATAAATTTTCTTCAATTCACCGAAAAATGCAGAATCAGGAATGTCCTCTCTTTATCTTCTCCTTTATCTAAGCTCATGCCTGATTCTAGAGCGATGAAGTCATAATCGTAAGAAATTGAAAATTTGATTCACATTTTATTGATGAATGAATTTTTATTGTAATAGAATTTCCACTTGGTGTCTGAGATTTTAACAAAAAATTTAAATCTCTGAAATTTCCCAAATCCAAAAAGTCATCTGGTGGAAGAGAATGTCTGAAGTCTTCAAAATCCGAAAAGCCTGAATCTTCGGAGTTTTCTAAGTTTGAAAAGTCATTCAGAATCGCAGTCATGATGCAAAATCGTGATGCACAAATTTTCAGAATCTACCTCCAGTCGTAAGACACATTCATGTGAAAATATAAACATTGTTCTTAATTCTATTAAATTTTTCTGAGATTTCATCATTTGTTTCATTTCACTAGGACTCTACATTTTTTATTTTATCAACTTTTTGTCCCACCAAATATGCTATAAAATTGACCCACATTTCTATTATCACTCCCAGGTTCCAATAAATTGACCCCATGTTCCTTTTATCAACTCCTTATTTCCTGAAATTGACTCCACATTCCATGAAATTGACAGATTCATTTAATGTAGGTACTCTGTTTCCCATTAGATAGAAATGGTGTTCCTTCTCATTGACCGTTGTCCTATTGAAATGACATTCATGTCCTTTCCATCAATTATGGTTGTTCTGTGGAATTTAGACAGGGTCACAGGGTTGATAAGGAAGGATATAGAGTCAATTACACGAACAATAAAGTTGACTTCATGTGCATTTTTATCAACCCTGTCTCGTTAAATTGACCCATTGTTCCTTTCATTGACTCGATATTCGATCAGATCGACCTAATATTCTTTTCATCATCTTAACACCCCACTAAACGTCCTGTGGTGCTTCTCGCACACATGATGAACGTAGTAGTTGACTACTCGTTCATCAAGTGTCGGGAGAAATAGTACATAAGCCTCGGCCAGAAAACTATTAGATCGAAGCCAACTTAATATACTCGTTCGTTATCGCTACGTATATGTGTTTTCATTTGGTTACAGTCTTCTTGTTGTTACAGCTTGGTGGAGTCGCCAGCTCCGAGAAGTTTAGGCAAGATAACCTTGTTCGACGGTTCCGTCATAGCCCCCAAATACCTGAAGCCCCTTATATGAACTCTAATCGATCACGATTCATGAGTCCTCTTCATCAATTTCTTTGTGCTCTCAATTGACCAGTAGCTCTTTTTACCAATTCTATTTCCCATCAAGTTGACTTCTTGTTTCTCTTATCACCATATTTCATCACATTGATCGCATGCCCCTTTTAGCATTATTTTTATCATCTTGACACCCCACTGAAGTGAACATCCCATTTATCAACTCTAATTGACCAAGTGTGAGCCCGTTTCATCAATTTCTTCTTTTTTCAGATTGACCTTACGTCCTTTTTATCAATCATTTGTCCACTCGATTGACCAGTACCTCCTTTCACCAACTCTTTGTCTCATCAAGTTGACTTCTGGTTCCTATCATCAACTTTATGTTCCATCAAGTTATTTGCATGCACTTTTAAGCACCCTTTTCATCATCTTAACATCCAACTGATGTCCCTTTCATCAACTTTTATCGACCATAAGTGGTCCTTTCCATTAGTTAATCGTTTCTTTAGATTTATCCCATATCCTTATCAATTCTTGATTCCCTCAACTGACCAGGTGTTCCCTTTCATCAACTTAATGTCAAATAAAGTTTGCTTCTTGTCCCTGTCATCAACTTCATGTTTCATCGAATTGATGACATGCCCATTTCAACAACAATATGCCCCAGTGGAAATAGTTTCAAGTCCCTCTTTGTAATCTTCCACTCCTTCAAATCCACCGGAAGTCCCTGTTATGAACCCATGTTCTATAAGTTTAGTTTCATGTCCCACAAAAATGTCCCCTACATTGATGTACTTCATGTCTCTTTTAATTGTATCTTAATCACATCGGTACTACGATTCTGAAAAATCACACAAACAATTTAAAACTGAAATTGTCATCACATTCTTCGCAGTTCAAGTAACATTCATCCTTGCATAATTATTTTCTTCTTTTGAAAACCCAACAAAATGATCCCAGCGCAACGTGTCGATCTTGAAAATAACGATAATGAACTTTTGATGACAGCAAGGTCGTTCTTTCAGGAACCACAGTTTTGGTTCAGAAGTCAGAACAACAAGTAATAGTTGGGTATTAATTTCTTCGGAGGTTAATCGTAATGGAGCGAAAATTATGCAGTTAAAAAATTCTCATGGACTCTCATACGTTCCTATACTTATTCTAATTCTAATGTGGCCACTTAACTCACAAGCACTATGGTTTTTTTCATGTTACCATTTACAAAATTGCAGATGACTCGTTAAACTTGATTATGCAACGAGGTTTTTTTAAATTACCGTACACCTAGTGAGCTTTTTAATGAACAAAAAAACATCTTAATCCGCCTCGTGTAACGCTTTAGGTAGCTTCACAATCATAAATGTCGAAAGAAGCTCAAACTTGAGATAAACGGTTGATAAAAAAGCATCGATGGGCGCGTGCGGTTTCCTTTCTAACGCAACAGGTATTTGTTTATCTGGTGCTGGAAAAATTACCAACACAAAAAGCTTTGTTGTCGCTGCGCTGCTTAGGTTAGGTTTAGGTATAGCTAAATGAGCAGGGAGTAAAATATCATTGTGAGGTGTATTAAAGCTGCAGCAGCACGATGTCGTAGGGTTCCGCCTGTTTATGTATTTTAATACAGAGTAAATATGACAAAGCTTGGCGCGGCGCAGCGACGAGATAAACTCGTTGGGAAATTATTTTCGTTACACGTACGATATCTTCATGGTACTTCACCATGTAGATGTAGGTATAGCAGCTTTAAATATATTAACCGGGAGTACCTCTGCCTAGATCTTTATGACGAAACGATGCCTCTTTGGTAACTTAATTAAGACGTCGTGTTGTACCTTAATTTACGCATATCGTCGTACACAGAGGTGTAAGTATTTTATCGTTGGTATACTCGCGAGCTAGAGTAGGAAATAGTGATGTAGATGTAGGGTTGACGCGTAGCAGCCAGATGTGGTGTGCTGGTGTTGGTGAATTTCACGCATGGTGAAGACGCAGAACGTACTCGTAGGTACGGAGCCATCGTGTGTATTTCCCGTTTTCGCATGATTCGCCATACAAACTCGGGGGATATCAAATTAGTCCACTATTCCCCCATATTCCATCGCACGTTTCCGGTATTTTTGGCGAAACGTGTTGCCGCCTGGACCATTACCATCCGAATACCATCGATGTACCGATACAGGAAGGAAGACCGCGAATTAAGTATTCTAACCCGAGCCGGCATACTCGTACAGTTTTGTTGTTGTTTTGGCATCGTAAACGTTGGAAAATTTTTTTTTTCAAGTTTAGTATTCGCGTGACCTTTATTTATTTATGTGTACGCGTAGGTACTAGAACGATGTAAAAATTTTAAACGTTGCAGGCGCGATCAACATACGCGTATATTGTGTATACGAATACGAGTGATTTTATGAACATCGTAAATTCACACCGAACTATAAACCCATCAACTTTATGATAAGGCGATTTAAGTCCGGATTTATAGAAATACCGAGACGAGAAAACGACCGACGTGCTCGCATCCTCCGTAAATACTCGTACTCAGTTGCTCGATGCGATGCGACGCGATTTGTTTCTCTGACGGATAAATAGGTATTAGGATTATAATGTATTGGATCCGTGAGTGTGTTACTCAATGATTGGTTTATAGTCGTATTACTTATTGCAATAAGAAATTGTTAGCTATAGAGTTGATCAATTTTGCCATTTTGTAAACGTTCGAGTGGGTAATATCTAGAGTGAGATGTTGAAAAATTCATACTGTTTCGTAATGGCAAAGAAATATTGAAAAATAACGAAACTTGGTGCTGCACATGTAGCAAAAAGGGTTTGGAAATGTAATTAGAACGCTACCAGTACGATATGGAAATGCAATTGAAACGTTACAAAAGTCAGAAACAATATATAATTGATTGTATGGAACTTTTGCAGAAAAACAACTATAAAATAATAAGGAAAAACGTTATGAAAGCATTACAAAAATGTTATGAAACCGTTACGTAATCTGCATGAAAACGTTAAAGTTACAGGAATGTTACACAATCATTATGAAAAATATTCAGAAAGGACAGGGAAATGTTGAAAAAAACTTTACAAAAGTGAGAACCGTTATTATAACTTTACAAAAACGTTATGAAAATAGTATGGAACCATTATGAAAAGTGTATGGAAACGTTATGAAACCTGTTGAAAAACATCACGAAGATGTTATACAGAACCGTTGGTGTATGATTGACCATTATGTTTGTGTGAATGTTATGAGAGTCACAGAACCATTATGAAATGGTTACAAAACTAGTAATATTAGAGTCAAAGATTTGATTTGAACTGAAATGGATCTCGGTTCAGGATCGAGTTTCAGTTACAGTTTTTGAATAATTTTGATTCAAGTTTGGGTTACGGTTTAGCTTACGGGTTTCAAATGATTATGGTTTGCTTTCGGGTTGAGGTTACAGTTGACAGATTTTTTAGTTTTGGATTGTGGTTTTGCAGATTTTCAATCATTATTTTTTCAAGGTGATCAGACATTTTAGTTTTATTCAAAATGTGAATGTTTTCGAGTAGTTTTCTGAACTTTATTTTGATTTGAATTTTTGATATTTCATCTTCAATCTCCATTACTCTCTGTTTTCAACATTTTGAATTTTGAATGTACTTAATGAAAAGTGTATGAGGGTTCCGAAGCATAATCTCATTTGAGTCATTTTTCATTACGGTTGAGGTTAAGTTTGGCTGATGGTTTTTGAATGATTTTGGTTTGGGTTTGGGTTGGGTTCTGGTCTCTGGGTTGAGGTTTTCGGGTGATTTAGGTTTGGGTTACGGTTCAAAGCAATTTTCAAATTGTTTATTCCGAGTACAGTTCTGATTATGGTTCAACTCCCTGTATGAAACCTGTGAAATGTGTGCACCAATGTTATGAACACGTCACAAAAACCGTTATGAAATTATTATCTACTGAATCATTATTAAAACATTGCAAAAATATCGTGGAAATTGTATGAATTAAGTACAAAATGTCATGGACTTACTTATTATATAACAAAAACCATACAGAAATGTTATAAAATCGTTATCAAATGCTTTTCAAAATATGATAGAAACGTTGTAAAAATGTTATGCAAAAAAACGTTATGAAATTTTCTCTGAACCGTTATCATAACATAACAAAAATGTTATGAACTCGATACAAAAATTGAAAAAACTTTATATAACGTTTCATGACATTTTTGTTACTTTCTGATAATGGTTCAGTGAAGATTTCTTGATCATTTTGTAATATAGGAATTACCCCAGTAATGTATGTGTTCTTATCTGATGGAGATAAGCAAGGTATGTACGAAGGAGGGATCGCAGTTTTGAAAGTTTGTTGTGTTTGCCTTTTTGGCTTTTCGGTGTAATATTTATGAAATTGATTATCATAATGTTTATTGTGTTTTGTGGTATTACGAATATGAGAGCTTAGGCTCATTTTGATCATCAGGTATGTGACCTTATTCTCGACCACCCTATCTTTTGGACTTCGGTTCTGATCTTATGGGCCAAATTCTCTTTGTATTTATTTCATGTCGTAAAGCAAATTGAGTAGGATGGGCTAGATTATAATTCCTTGGACCTATATAAATTCATGGGCTATTCGGAGGGAGAAAGTGGAGGGTTTTCTTTTGATTTTGATTTGATTTTGTGCTCTCTCTCCTTGTTCGATGCGTCTGACTCCACAATTTCAGATTTTAAATTCAAAAATTTGTCAAAATTCGGTTTTGGATTTAAAATCTATAATTTTTGAAAGAATTTTGGGTTTTAAATTTCTCAAATTTTGCTGTAGCCTGGCTATTTTAATTTTTTTACTCGAAAACAAAGATGGCCTGCATTCAAAGTCATAATTGAAAAAAATTGAATATCCAACTGTAAGAAGGATTTTGGATTTTAGATCTAAATATGACAAGGATTTTGGATTAATTTTTTTCCCTGGATTTGAAAATTGAAATGGCTAGTCATGATTGAAAAAAAATGAGAGCAAGTTTATGGGGTTTGGATTTTAAATCGGTATGTGAAAAGGATTTTGGATTTCAAATCCAACTGTAAGAAGGATTTTGGATTCTGAATTTTAATTCTAAATATGACAGGAATGAAATTTTGAATTGAATTTTTTCCTAGATTTGAAAATTGAAATGGCTGCATTACAAGTTCTGATTGTAAAAAAAATCTCCCGCTGGACTCCCTTGATTATTTCCATTTCCATACTACCCATGAAAGCATAAAACATCAATGTTATTATGTCTCGTGAAATATCTGAAAGTCAAATTTTGAAACAGTCTGAATTTTTCCAAATTCAAAAGTCGATTGACACTTGATAAAATTTTTCAAAATTGGAAAAGTCAGGATTTCTAAAATTTTTTAAACCTGAAAAAGTGTTTCGAATCTGAAAAATTGTTTCAAATTTGAAAAATTGTTTGAAAACTGAAAAAAATTTAAGTCCTGAAAATCTCAAATACCCTGACAAAATGCCTAAAAGTCAGCGCGATCTCTAAAATTTTTCAAGTCCAAAAAATCAGTGCAAATTTGAAAATTTTTCCAAGTCCAAAAAAGTTTGACAAAATGTCTAAAAGTCAGCGTGACGCATTTTCGTATCTTTTTTGCACGTTTGGTCATCGCAAAAGCATATTCTATGCTAAAATGAAAACAGGTTATAAATTTTGGATTTTGATTTTCAAAACCGACTGTAAAGAAGGATTTAGGATTTGGGATTTTGAATTTCAAATTTTAAATCCAAATAGGACAGAGATTTTGGATTCAATTTTTCACCCCTATCCTGCAAAATGTGATCGAAAAACCTTAGAATCATTATGAGAACATAAACTAGACATTTTGACAACATTGCAATGGATGCAGGGTTACATTCACATTCAGTCATTGATATTTTTGTTTCGAGTATGAAAAAGTTTCTAATAATTTGCTATCATCTGTATGAGTGTAAGTCAAAAAAACTTCTCGTCATTGAAAAAAATACTTCATTCTGTGAAAATTTTCCAAACAATTGAAAAATACCTGCATACTTACAATAAAAAAAAACCTTCTTCCACGTGCTTACTTCAAAATACATTCGAATCGTCAGCGAGCATCGTAAAATTATGCAATTTAAGCCATCAACTCGATTATTTACTTGCACCTTTCGTATACGTAATATTACAGCTCTTACGTTTCGATAACAATGGTTTAGAAACAACGACACGAAAAATCGTTTATAAAAAATTTACCAGCATATATAATAATTCATGTACGTAGATATACGTTCGTATGAATGACGTCATCGTATGCATACATACGTTTACGTACATATCTAATTTGTCATAAATACATGTGTACAATCGTAGCTGAACCAAAGTCGGACAAAGCTCAGCCTTAGGGGTTCGAGCGTGATCGCAATGGATGTTGAGACATTTGTAAACGGCGTCGTCGCGATAAAAGCCAAGTCGAGCCGGCTTATCCATTTCCAACACTTTAGTGCGACGATAAATTTCAATGGTTGACACCTAAATTACACTAAATTTCCGTCATATTGCCCTCAAATTACGTACGTTTCGTGAACAATACCGAAGATACCTTCGAGTACATGAAAATACGTTTAAAATGTTACGAAAAAAATATATGAAAGAGTGATGTATTTTGATATTACACGCTGCTGCGGAGCGAACGAATGCGGAGGAAGTGTAAATCGTCGGACAGCTGTTGCCGCCTTATGAAACCAGGTGATGTATTTGTTTCGAGAGGGATCGAAGGGGAAAAAGTCCAACGTGCCAGGTTTTTCCTGCTTTTTGAAAAATATAAAAGGGAAGAGGTATACCGAGGAAATGAATAGAGAGTAATTTCGTCGATATTGTCATCATTCGTCGTAGAGGAAAAAGCATTTAAATTAACCTCGGCCATAGAATACCGAAATGTTACACTTCTGCTGAAATCACAAATTCAAAAACAAACTCCCCAGCGCGGAAAATACTCGCGCACGACGTTTGTTCCACAATTTCTGCAACTTTTATATCGAGTAATTTAAAACAAATGAATTATGTAAATGCGAAGAAAAATGTAATCTAGAATTTGTACGTTGGAAATTCACTTCGGAGGACGTTTTTACCCCTTGTTGAGACGATTGTACCGAATTACCAAAGCAACGGGCCGGAAATAATGTCGATAAATAGCGACTCGAGAAATGTACTTCCTTTCTTTTTAGTATTCCGCGTAAAAAACGATCGTTCCAAAGGAAATTATTTTAATTTGTTTTTGTGTAAGAAATTCAATCGTTCCCGAGTGGTGATTTTTTTCATTTCGAAAATATCGTTATTTTTATCGCCAGAACGAAATGAACCAGATTTGAGGAAAATTGAAAAAAATTAATCACGTACCTTTATTTCTGTTTGGTAACTCGGGCCCAAATCACGTGGTTATTTCGCACTACAACTATACGATCACCAAAACACAATTGCACAAATACGACCCGAAAACGAACCGAAAAAGAAACGAGCGAAAGAAAGGGAAAAAAGCGAAGTTGACGCGCGCAAATTCAACCTATTTTCTAGGTATTTCGAACCAGCAATTAAAATTCGATTTTAACGAGGCACCCGACGATTTCAAGTACACATATGATGCAAATGAACGTTAACAATGACTCGCCGCTTCCTCCATAGTCGCCGATGATAAGTGTGTACGTACCTGAGTTATTGGGTCGTTCGCGAACGACGAGCTACCTTTCTATGTATAATACCTGTGTTGCATGGTAGTGTAATTATGTCTACTCCATGTGTACTCGACACTCGTCAACATTATCATGTATTTGGTTCGTAGCCCGCGTATCTGTGGGTGGAGTGGATTGGATGCGGATGGCGCTTACCGTCAGATTCGATGCGAGATAGGGTTTAGGGCAGGGAAGGAGGTGATGGAATTTGCATGAGTGATGAAGTCGTTGGAAAGGTTTGTTGTGAAGTGTCTAGAGTGTTGTTTTATGTGGTTTTTGTGAATGGTTTGGTCATTTTGAGGTTTATTCCTCCTTCCCTCCTTACTGTTGCATTGCGTTATTTTTTTTTTCGTAAAATTTTAGAGACGTTATAAAAATTATTCTTGAATGTGTTTTTTGTTAGTTAAATATCAGATTTTTGTGTTCTGGTTTTGCTAAATGTATTCAGTTCTCCATTTTACCACTTTCCCTTCGTTTTTTTTAGCGAACTTTTCGTTTTTTTTTTGACAATTGTATTTACTAAATTTTGATACTACAAATCATGATGGTGAAAACGGTTGGGAATAATGATTTTTTCTTTCAAATTTCGTCAAAAAGTTTGGAAAAAACAAAGAATTACAAATTGTTTACCGCTTTAAAAAAAATTGACCCACTTTTTTATTCTCCCATTAAAAAAATTGTGTGTAATTTTGAGTAAGAGTTTATTTTTTTTCCTAACCAGAAAATTTTCAGATTTGATAATACAACCCATGAAACTATAAAACATTTTTCAAGCCCCTAAAGTCGTGATGTTTGAAATTTTTTTAAAATTTTTGAAGTCCAAAAAGTCATTTGAATTTTGAAAAATTTTCCAAGTTCAAAAAAGCAGACAAAATATCTTAAAATCAGCGTAACGGATTTTCGTTAGTGAATTTCGTAATGGAATTTTTTTGAAAAATTTTCGAAATCAATTCCCAGCACAAAAAGTTTGAGAAATCTGAAAATTTTTCCAAATTGAAAAAAGTCCGATAAAATATCCAAAGGCCAGCTTTAGGTGTAAAGCTGTCTGACAAAATCTCTGATTTGAACTTTTTTGAAATTTTCAAGTCCAAAAAAGTCTGACAAAATGTCTGGAAGTCAATTTTCTGAGTTCAAAAAATGTAAATTGTTTGTCTGACAAAATGTCTGAAAGTCCGCTATCTCCGAAATTTTTCAACTTCAAAAAGTCAATGGTAATCTGAAAATTTTTCCAAGTGCAAAAAAATTTGACATAATGTCTAAAAGTCATCTTCAAGGAATTTTGTGACGGAATTTATGGATACGAAAAACGAACAAAAAAATGGACAAAATTTTCAGATTGACCTATAGCCATAAGACATATCCATGTCAAAAAACAACAACAACTGTTAATTCAATGTGTAAAAATATACGCTCAACTTCTTTTTCTTTTTTTCTTTTTTTTTTTAAAAACTTTTTTCTCAATTAATTGACATGGATTGGATTTATGGAAGGGGTCAGGAAAATTTTTGAGTCACGATATTTTGTCACTTTGGGTAACTTTTTGGACTTGAAAATTAATTTTTCTAATTGAGTGGTTTAAAAATGATTGTAAAATTAAATCGATCAAAAAATCTAGAACATTTTTGAAAATGTCACTCATTGATATGATAAAAAATTGTCAAAAATCAACCCAAAAGTACATTGTTAAAATTGTCAAAAAATTATGAAAATTGTTGAAAATGTGGTAAAAACAATTGAAATTGTCATAAAAATTGGTAAAAATATAGAAATGGCCACGAAATCACGAAAATTGTCGAAAATCTGAAAGATTAACTAAAACTGAAGCTGAAAAACCGAAATTAACTGAAACTGAAACTGAAATGACAAAAATTGAAGTCCAAAATACTGAACTGAAAATGAATATAATTCAAAATTAAAAGTGAAACCGAAATCTCGAACTAGGATAAGAAAATCTGAAACTGAAACTGATTTCATTTCTTCAGCTATGCGGAAAACTCGTAAAAATTTATAGAATTTTTAACAAAAATCATTTAAAATTGAAAAAAATTATTAAAAAATGAAGAAAGCTGTCGATTCACCATTTTTGGTTTTTTTTTACCTATTGATTTTTATAAAAATTTATAAAAATTGGAAAGTTTTTTATGGCATTTCAATCAAACACTTTTACAACATTTTTCAACAATTTTTAGGAATATTTTCAAAATCTTTGAGAAAATTTAAGAAATTTTAACGGAATTTGTTGCGACGATTTTCAAGATTTTTCGATCGTTTTGCGATAATTATTTTGAATTATTTTTATGGAAATTTCTACAATTGTTTTTTCCGATTTTAAAGAAAATTTTGACGATTGAACCATAATTTTCGAAGGTTTTTATTACTTTTTGAACGTTTTCATGATTCTTATGCAAATCTCAACAATTTCTGGCATCAACTCCAAAATTTGGCGACCAAAATTCTTGGTTTTATTTCAGTTGAAACAATTAAAAATTTTCATGGCCGTCTTACCAACTTTCGATTTTTGTAAAAAATTGAAATTTCGTAATTTTTGATGTTGAAAATCGATTTTTCACAAAAATTGAAAAGAGGCACGACTGCAATGAAAACTCTTGAATTTTTCAATAAAAATAGTTCATTTTCATCTGCTGGGGCTTTTTAAATCCAGTTTTGGTACCAAGCCGAGAATGCCTTCATTTTTTTGTGACTCAAAAATCTCGATTTTCCAGCCATTTGCAACATTTCACCCCCCTGGTAGAGTCAATAACTCAATAAGTGGTATCCAATTCTGAGGTCAATGATGTACGGAGATGTAAAAACTCAAATTGCACTCTTTCAAGGATTTACTGAGCTATCAGGCAGATGGCACTGTCCAAAAGTGGCAAAAAACCTCGTTTTTTCCAAAAGTGACCCCACTCTGAGCACTCCCAGCACCATCCTTTCTTGAGCTAGGGATCTCAAATTTTCTATGATGCATCTCCAACTTAGAATGAACCATCCCTAACTTAAAATGAACCATCCCTCTTGGATTTGGTCAAAATCCGAATATTTTTTTTTTCTCTCCTCCCTAAATCTCCTATTCGTATTCTCATTGTGGACTTGAATGGAACGATTCGCTCGTGTTGCGAGATTTTATCCTAAATTCGTAGATGTTTCACGTCTTACGCTCATTTAACCCCTTTTTTTCTATTGTTTTACGAAAAATGCTTTGTTTTACTCTTCATTTCATGCAATTTTTATTCTCGAACGGTATCATTAAAATGACTGTTTTCTTTCGATGTTCGCTAAGTACATTCATTTATTTCCCATTACGTGATTAAGGGGATTTAATTTAATAGCCTTGGGTTCCGTTTCGCGATTACATTGAAGAAAATAAAGCAAAATCTACTCGCAGCAAAGTATTTTGAATTCAAACTTGATAAAACTTTCGCAGCATTCGTATCACTCAAGTAAAATAGCGAACAATTTATCATCGCGAGACTCATTATTGGCTTGATAACGAGCTGAAAACATTCTCATTTCGTATTGTACTTGTACCATAAATTAAGTCAGTATCAAAAGCTTACGAGGTAGTTCATTTTGAGAAATTTCCTTCTTCGTACGTAATATTTTTTTTTTTTCCAGAAAGAGATATGTCTGCGCCTAGATACGAATAGGTTGTGTATAAACTTCCATTTTGTTTTTTGTATGTGTATAATACGGATTGTTTAAAGCTACATGGATCGTTTATCATTTCTGTTTCCGGATAAGCTTACGAAGCTGGATGTTTTTATTAATTTTTATTTAAAAAGAGGCTGGATCGAGTTGGCTGCAAGCTCGTAAGTTTATTTTTTGGCAAGTAAATAGAATCCGGGGAAATTTTGTTGACAGAGTTATCTAAATCTATGCGTTTGCTCGCTCATATATGTTCCCATGTACCTAATCTATCGTTGAGATAAGCATTCGTAGGTATACGAAACGAACCTAATCTACCAACGTTGATGTATATTTTAAGGTTAATGAAATATCAGAGAAAAAAGATTGTAGGTATATTGCATTAGAAGCAACGTTACGTACACAGCACAGCAGCAGATGAGTGAATTATTATATAGTATGAATTACGTGTAGGTACATAATGTACCTATTTTATATTTGCATTTAACACATATGTCGAGTTGGTGAAAAACACCGAATAACCAGAGTCGTTTAGATCGAATCGAATCACGTAATTGAACGAATTTCCCCTTGAATTGATCTCTGTACCGTAGATTGCCGGCCTGGTCGCCTGTGTCCTTCAACCGTTCGTTGGCGTTCGGTTCGCTTGGCTCGGGCGGCGGTTGAGTTGGAGAGATTTTCACCAGGGATGTGGCGGTGATCATCGGACTGGAACTCGAACATCGGTAGGGTGCCCTGCAGATGCTAATTTTTACGCTGAAAAGTTGCTATAGAACTGTGGAAGCGGGCCACGACGTAATTGAAATAAACCCAAAAGCCGAACCGAGCAGAGTGATTATGCCGTCGGTTCGAATTGCCCAATTTTCTCGACGAGTTTGCGTACTGAAATATTCGACTATTACGAAGCCTATCTCGGTTACTGCACGGTGCACAGACTCGCAGCCGTAAAAAATAGCTAAACTGGGAGCACGTAGTAATAAAAAAAAGCTTTAAAAAAATATCTCACCGTTAGCGCATCCCAAGCAACGTAGACCATTGGAAATTACCCCGAAAGTTTTATAGCCAAAGCAACAATGTCGACTCATCGAGTACATTATCGCGTCAATTTCGAATTACCAGTCGAAAAAATACGACCGGTGGAGTTTTTTCCGCGAACTTGAGACTATGGGTTTGCTATAAACCATGAATTGAAAAGAAGGGGTAAAATTAACCGTATTATTAGCTCCGAATCTGCGCCAGCGTAGCGGTTAAATAAACGTGATCGTATTTAATTACACCGAGAGCGTGATTAATTGGCACGAATTTTGACCGAGTGTGATCTTATCATCGTCGGTGGATGGAGATTGGAGAATAATGCGGAAAATGGTATTTTGGTCTATCTTTCGCCTCTATTATCAAAGCGAAGATGTTGGTGTGGTGTATTGTTGCCGGGTTGTTTGTTTTAATTCTTTTCGTTCATTTTTTTTTTTTTACGTAATAATTACACCTTCTAAGTGGTTATTTATTTTCTTCTTGTACCGAATGAGAATAGCTTTTCGTATGTGACCTTTATATTCATGGTCTAATGATTGCGTACCTTCAGAAGGTCAATGCAGTGTAGAATTATTTCCACGTTCGCTTTCGACGACGCGGACGGTGCCGCCGTTGCCATCGTATCGCCAGCGACGCGAGTGAAGATGGTTGGATTATTCGAAGACGGTGAGAGGAAATTCCCATGGTGATGACGGGTTCTGCTTGTGGGAGTATTGGTGATAGGTATTGAGGATTTTGGTTTGCAGAGGGAGGAGTTTTGATGTTGATGCTTCCCTTTCTCATTCGTTTTGTAGCTTCTGTGTCTTGGTATGTTTGAAAATGATGCATTTGGGTGGAAATATTAAGTATGGAGGTGAGTTTGAATCTTCGTAATTTTGTGAAGAGAACATTGGAATGTAGTAGCTAGGGGATTCAAGTGATTCAAAATTCGAAAAGATAATAAGCAGACCTCAAAACAAGACTGTACTTGAAAATATTACTTTGAAGAAAAAATTTGAAACTTTTTATACCAATTACGATAGAAAGTCAATCCCTTCTTCACTTCAGCCCTTTTCTCCAGCTGTGAAAAGCTGTCTGCACAATCCATTTTTGAAAACTGAGAATTGAGATTCATGAAATGATTATAGAATTGGATCGGTTTTGGTTCTGATTTGAATTTGAGCGCCATTTACAAATAATTTATCGTTTTGACGTTTGGCTGTGCCTATTATGCTATGCTATGCTATGGAAGGAGGGAATCATTATTAATTCATTTTCACAAATTTTGTAAGAGGCTTCAATTGGGTAACAAAATTTTGATTTATTTGTCCCAAATTTGAAAAATTTTTCCAAAAAAGTGAAAAAAAATCAAAAAATGTTTTAAAAATGACAAAATTTGGAATTTTTTTTGAGCCGAATTTAAAAATTTCGGACTCTACTGCTTGCTGAAACTTATTTACTCGTGAAAAGAAACATTTTGACAAAAAAAGAAAGGTCAAAATCGTTCCATTAGAAAAGGCTGGCGAACTAAAAGGTGAAAAAAATGCCAACAAATGTTTTAAAAATGACCGAAATTAAAAAGAAGTGGTCAATGCAACTTTTATCGAGAGAGCCATTTTTCAGATTTTGGAAAGTTCATCAACTTTTCTCAAATTTTGCCAACATTTTCTAACTTTTGTCCAATTTAATTTTTTTTTTCACCTTTTCAGTATTTTTAGAAATGGGGGGCCCCTTGCACCCGATCAATTGGGAGGGGGAGGGGGTACTATCACAAGGTTTTTTCAAAAATATTTTAATAAGTACGAGTACATACATATATTTAATAGCTCTGTTTTTTATTTTACAAAGTTTGCACATCTTTAATGTTGAGTCCTAAAACATCTCTGGAACTAGAACTGAAAACTGGAAAAAACTGAGACTGAAATGCGAAAAGTAAAAACTAGAAAACTGGAACTGAAACTGAAATGTTTTTTCAGCTCTAGTTCTAGTTTCCACTTTTTCAAATGTTCTTGATTTTTTTCTGATTTTTTTGAAATTTCTCGTCTGGATCTTTGGGTTTTTTAATTTTGAACTATACCTACAGCGTTAAGAAGTCAAAAGAAATCTGAAAATTTTTCAAATTCCAAAAAGCCAATGGAAATCTGAAAATTTTTCAAGTCCAAAAAAGTCTGACAAAATGTCTCAAAGCCATCGTCAGGGAATTTCGTGTCGGTTTTTACGGACACGAAAAATGGGCAAAAAATGGACAAAATTTTAGGATCGACCCCCGCCACAAGACATATCCATGTCAAAATGTCTAAAAGCCATCGTCAAGGAGTTTCGTCAGGTTTTTCGCAGAATTACCCGTGGCAAAAGCATATCCTAAGCTAAAATACATGAACTTAATTTTCCTAAAAAATTATCCCTCGCTTCCCTCGAGCAGTCTCTCCTTCTTCTAACTTGTCATACTTGATTTGTTTCAATTAAAAATCGAAGAACAACCCCTCCTTTCCCCCGGACGAACACGATTCCTCCTTATGAAATCATCCTAACCACATCACTTCATCTTCGTGAATCAAATGATCCATTTTTGAACCTTTTAGATTTTCATGACCTTTTTTGTGGTTCCCTTTTCTTCTTCTTCTTTTCATTCTAGCCAAAAATTCAATGAAATCTCGAAAAAAACAACCAATGATCATTTATTGAGTAAGATGTTGGCCAAAATTTTTCATAAGGGAAATATTCGAGGATCAAAATCCTTTTTTTTTGAATTTTTTAAAATTCAATTCCCAATTTGTCAACTCTGATTATGACGAATTGAGATTTCTCAGTTGTCTCATTTGTCGACTAATAGTACTTTACAATTGTGAATTTTTTAAACCTTTCAGACTTGTATTGGAAAGTTTTGAATAATAAAGAAGGAAAGTATGTTTATCTTCATAGTAGCTGCAGCCCGATCAATTCATTTTTCAATAAATTGAATCAAGAATTAAAAATTCGGGTTCAAAATTACACACTTTTTTTGAAATCTCAAATTCGTCAACCTTTCAAACTAGTTGGGGAGGGGGGGGTGGAAAACTCTATGGTTTTTACCATCAGCTCGGTGTAGCCATTTTTTTCACGTGATTTTTTTTTCACTTTTTTTTGGAAAAAATTAATTTTATTGGAAAATGCAGCACTTTTTCAGCACTTTTCGCTTGCAATATCCGTTGGACACCTTTTCAAATTCGTAAAAAATTAAGCAAATTCAAGAAATAATCCAATATTCATTTTTATGTTTCCTGTTCGCCTACTTTTCAACCCAGGTACGTCCGAAAATCAAAATATGTCGTAATAATAATAAAAATGCTGTAAAAAAATGGTCACTCAATTCTTTAAAAACTTCTCGAATTTAGATAAAAATTTTCAGACAGCTACTCCCTCCTCCCCTTGATTTTCAAGACCTCAGAAAATTACAAATATTTAACGCATTGCGTATCATTATTTGGCAGTTTTTTCCAACATGAGCTGGAATTTCTAACACAAATAAAAATTTAAATCTCTGGGGAAAACTTCATCGTTTTCGACACAGAGATCAAAAACTTGTTGCAAATCCACTGGACATAATTCGATGAAAAACTAAAAAATGAAATATAATTTCAAAATCAGCCCGAGATTAATACCTCTTCGACTTCAATCCTTTTACAAATTCAAAAATAACTCTATAAAACGTAAACCTCTCGTCAATAACTCTTACCCAAGATAGAAAATCCGGCACCCACATAAAACCAAGCCGTAGAAATGTTCAAAGCCCAGCTCAAAAGAAACGCAACAGTTACAACCAACGGTTCATCAATTATTACTCGTTGATACTTATTTATTAATTTCTTCAACTCGCCTTCGCTGCCTATAAAAATCATTCTCGGAAGTTGAACAGGGTAAGAGTTCAACTCCCCAGCGATTCCAGCGGACCAACTCACAGTTGACATTTGATAAAGCTAGCAAAAGCAATAAAACAGAATCCTAGAAGGGGTTCCGCATCCACTCGAATCAAGTAAAAGCAAACTTCGCGCGCTTTATTTATTTCTAATTAAAACTCTATTTGGTCGGCTTTACTTTCCACCATTTCGAAAACTTCACCAAGACAACGGATTAAAAAATTACACGTCGAGAATCCATCCTCTTGTTCCGTCTGCTCAACCCGCAAGAATAAATTCACAACTGTTGCGGCTGCGGCAACTCCACAATTCAAGGTTATTTCGAAATTTAAATTTCCCTATATCAGCGTATATACTTATACTGTTTTATGCAAATGCATGCCGAAGTACCTAGTCGATTTTTCGATGTAATGAAAAACACACGAAATTGTTCCGTTGGCTCGTGCGTGTGGTCGTTGCTGTACCACCGATGAAATACGTTTGTATGAATTTTGTCGGCGTGTTTTCCGAGCAGCCTGCCGGAATATGTAAAGAGATACGATGCTTTGTATTGTTCTCGCACCATTGCATTCGCCCCCGTCGACGTCGCCATTGCATAGTCGGTTTTATTCATCTCGTTAATAAAGTTCACCTTTGGTTTTTTATAATGAATCGAGTTGCAAATTTTTACCATTTTGAAAGTCGAGAAGCGAAATTTTAAATATTGGACTTGAACCCGCCACAATAGGTTATTTTTCAAGTTTAGGGCGAAAATGAGCCTAGAAATAGATTCAAGGGGCTTGAAAAGCTAAACCAAGACAAAATGTATTTTATTTTTTTTACATATATAACGTTATCAATTCAATTGTGCAAAAAGAAGAATAATTAAACCAAATATTGAAATAAACATTCAAAAAAAGTTCTGTACCATTATTAGGTTCAGCTGAAAAAGGGAAAACGGGGAAGCATATATTCCAAAGCTCATGAAAATTGTGGTAAGGGGTAATAATGTACCCGATTATAAGATAAAGCACACTAAAGTAGTTTGCTAAGCTTTAATTCTAACATAAGGAGAGAAAAAATATTACAAATTGGAGAATTGAAATAGTTTACTTTTGGACAGCTTCAAATTACAAAAAATTAACAATGAATTAAGAGATAATTATCGCGAATTACCAAAATTACCAAGGAATGTCCGCTTGAAGAGTTATCTTTTCAGAATTTTTAAAAATAAATATGGATTTTTTAGCCAAACTAAGGGTGCAACGAAAAAAATACAAGGGATGAAAATTGTACAACTTCAAATTCTCTTTCTCCGATGATCTAATAGTTTTTTTCTAGAGGGCTTATTTTCAGACTTTTTTGGACTTGGAAAAATTTTCAGATTTCCAATGACTTAATGAACTGGAAAATTTTGTAAATTAGAGTATATTTTCGATATTTTGTCAAGCAGACTTCATGGATTCGGAAAATTTCAGATATTAAGCTGACTTTCAGATATTTTTTCAGACTTTTTTGGACTTGGAAAATTTTTAAGATCTCAAATGAATTTTAGGACTTGGCAATTTTCAACTTTATGGACTTGAAAATTTCCAGTCAGTTTAAATCAGACAATTTGTCAATCAGCTTTTTACCTAAGTCTGACTTTTAGGCATTTTGTCGAAACTTTTTGAATTTAGAAAAATTTTCAGATTTATACTGACTTCTTGTACGTGGAATTGGATTTCGAAAAATTTTCAAAAAAATGTCATTACGAAATTTACTCGTGATAAATCCGTTACGATGACTTTTAGATATTTTGTTTGACTTTTTTGGAATTTTAAAAATTTTTCAGAATTCTGAGCTCTGAAAACATGATTTTTTATCATATTTTATTTTTTAGAAAGATGATTTTTTGATTTCGAAATTGACTTCAAATAGCACAATTTTCATAATATCCATAAAAAAGCTGAGTTTTTGATGAAAAATATTGATTTAGCAGAAATTGTAGTATGTACTAGATTCGTTAAAAATTGCTCAACAATTTTTGATAGCAACGTGTCTCGGCTATTCTGGAGTCCATAATTGTAACCAAAATTTGTTAAAAAATTAACCCACAATAGTTTTAAGGTACCGATCCACACCAAATAAATTGCGTTTCATTAAATTGCAGGGGATATTTTCAATTGCGTTTATTT
>FIZU01002027.1:0-13244 GCA_900064475.1 Pseudococcus longispinus
TCTCAAATGCGTTCAATCTTCTTTCACTATCCGCATTCATTGTCCAGGTTTCACACGAGTATTTTAGTACAGTCCACACATAGCATCTCATTATTCTCTTCCGCAGATCAATGCTTATACCTACCATATAAATTTCAAAATTTTTGCCCACATAGTGGACACTTTCGAAACGTAGTTTGACAAAATATCTAAAAGTCTGCGTAACGGATTTTCGTGAGTGAATTTCGTAATGAAATTTTTTTGAAAAATGTTAGAAATTCAAATCTGAAAATATTTCCAGAAAAAAACGACAAAATGTTTAAAAGTCATTGTTAAGTAAAATGCTGTCAGACAAAATGTCTAATTTGAACTTTCTTGAAATTTGTAAGTCCATGAAAGTTGAAATTTTCCAAGTAGAAAAATTCATTTGAGATTCAAAAAATTTTCCAAGTCCAAAAAAATCTGACAAAATATTTGAAAGTTGGTGTAATATCAGAGATTTTCGAAATCCAAAAAGTCTGCCTGACAAAATATCGAAAAGTTACCCTGATTTGTGAAATTTTCCAAGTTCAAAAAGCCAGTGAAAATCTGAAAATTTTTTCAAGCTCAAAAAAGTCTGACGAAATGTCTTAAAGTCACCGTGATTTTGGAATTTTTTTTCAAGTCCAAAAAATTTAATGTCTGATAAAATATCTACAAGTTAGCATGATTTCTTATTTTTTCAAAGTTCAAAAAGTCGTTTGAAATCTGAAAATTTTTTCAAGCCCAAAAAAGTGTGACAAAATGTCTAAAAGTCATTGTCAAGGAATTTCGTCAGGCGGACGCGGAATTGCCCATAGCAAAAGCATATCCTATGTTAAAAAAGCTTGGCGAAATAGAAAAAAAAGTTTTTTGAGGGTCTAGCTGAAAATTGTAAAAAATTCATGGAGAAGTGGAATAGATCCGAGTAAAGGTGAATTTTTTTTTGATAACGCATCTGTTTTAGGGACTTTTGAAAATTTTTGGGTCATTTTTGAATTAAAAAAAAAATAGAAACGAAACCTTTATAATTTTAGGATTTAGGAATTTATTTCATCAGATCAAGTGCAGAATTAAATTTTGCATGAAAAAGAAGCTGGAAGAAATTGGAATTTTTTTTGAATGTTTTAGAAGATGCCATCACCGAGAAAAATTTGAAAAATTTCTATCCTAGTACATATAATGTGAGATTTTTTTCTAGAAATGCATATCTGGTGATGCCTTTGTTGGACTTACAAAGTTTTCAAGGCAAATTTTAAGGTGATTTTTTTGGTCAAAAAATCTGAGAAAATTGAAGTATTCGCACCCAAAATCCTCCGCTACCAAATTTCGCTTCAATCGACTAAAGAATACCCCAGATAATGAATAAAATTTTAAAAATCACGTTTTTGAAGCCTCTATATCTGAAGAGAGGCGAAAACGTCATGGTACGTTACCTACGATGTAATTTTTTATCAAGTGAAAAAGACTTGATAAGCTGATTCACTATATTTACCCTCCCTGCCCTGCTGGAGCCTTTAGAAATTTTCACAGGATAGGTGAAAATTATACCCTCCGTCCTCCCCTGGAAAAGTCCCTCAAGTATTCCTCGCATCCAGAAATTCTAAATCTAAGCGCCTAGGTCTTGATTCGAATTACTTATTTAGGTACCCACCTGAATCCTTAAAGGGAATTTTTTTTTATTGACCTAGTTCAAAATGATAACTAAATGAATAAATATAACTGAGCACAGAAAAATAAAACATCTGATGTCGGAACGGAAATGATAAAAATGAAAGTTACGTCTAAATTGATAATATTTTGTGGCGTTTCCGGTCCTCGTTCATAACCTTTTCTAATAATCTTGGGAGATAATGATAGTTTTAGATATAAAATTAATTATTGTTGGCCCTCAGTAGGTATATCTAGCATAAAAATCCAAAATTTTAAGTTATCGACAAAAGAACAATCTCGTGAGGGCTAGGTAATAATAGCCACCCCAGCCCAAAATCAGCCATAGGGCCTTACAAGCCTCGAAAATTTTTAGAAATTGTTGAAAAGTCAGTGAGAAGTCGTGTCAAAAAACTGTACCTACTTACGTAGGTAATGGGTTAATTCAATCAAGGGAGGGAATCAGAAAATAAAAATCGTAGATGAAAATTTTTGGATGCAATCCAAAATTTTCCAACCAGAATTGCAATTTCGTCATCAAAAATTGAAAAAGCTACCTTACCCTCGTCTAATTTGGCCCTGCCCGTAGTCATTTTAAAGTTGTTTCAAAAGTCCATTTTCAGCCGAGGGAAAATTGTTCAAAAAAATTATTTTTTAGCTGAGAAATAATAGATATTCATCACAAGGAAGGAAGTAACCATGGTCGGACACAATTTTTTTTTTTGAAAATTATGTACTCGCGCGAGTTGACTTTACCTATGCTCTAAAAAGTGACACTTTCCATTCACTTCACAAAAAAAGCGGAAACGATTTGTAGACTTTATCCTATAAAAAAAGTTTCAACAATGAATTACATGTACTTGATTTGCATATTACATAGACAACGCTCGTGTTTTATCTAATTTCTTTATAATTATACATAATTGTTTAACAAAACCAGAAACCAGATAATCTGTCAGAATAATGATGTACTCGTACCTATTTTATTGTTTTTTTAACCTTAAATTGCATTCATTCACATGCGCCGGCCGGGATAGTATATTTATTTCTCAATGAATTCATGTACAAGTACATTTGCACATTGCATTAGGAGTGAAAAAGAAGTAGAGTCAAAGATAGAATGTAACTCTTTTGGCGATTAGTTCAACTCTGAGTTTACTCTTCTAATTAAAGGAGAGTTGAATTCTTTACTCTTTTTCAAATAGTGCTGCCCACCACAGGGAGTAGGTCTAGACAGATAACAAATGATGCACAACGAATGTGAGTTTACGAGTTGGGAATTATTGGGGAGATTGAACCCATAAAACGTATAAATGAGGACACCACAAATTTCATAGATCATAGATACACAAACACCATTTTTTAAACTGAATTGTAAATATAGTAAAAAATATACCACTCACCCCCACTCACAATTTTCGAAGTTTCTTTTTGCGTAAGGATAGGGAAACGAGTGAACAGATATTGCACTGAAAAAATAAGCTGATAGATACAGGGTGTTCCGGTCGCAGTGCATTGCCTTCAAACCAGAGATGCAGCAACTCAAACTACTTAGGCGTATGCATGTTTGCCAACCCCATGATTTGAAAGGGCAAAGTTATGCGTTAGTCCTGGTAGGTGTTTCAAAACGTCATAACTCCGCTGATAATATAGATAGGAAAATTTTATTGGAGCTTTCTTGTAGAACTTTTCAAGCTCTACGAAATGAGTTATATTCATGTTTTGTCTAACTCTAAAATTGAAGGAGCTACAATGATCTGAAAATTTGTAGGCTTCGTAACTCCTTCAATTTTCAAGTTATGCAAAATTTTGTAAGTCATTTTTTGTTGAGCTTTTTAAGCTCTACAAAATGAACTAATAATTTGTTGCCCAACTCTAAAATTGAAAACATGAGGGACCATTTGAAAAAAATTGAATTTTGAGAAAATTATGTCACTTTTCATCTTTTTAATAGTTATAGTTCCTTCAATTTTGGTGTTGAGCAAAAAATTATCAGCTCATTTTGTAGAGCATAAAGAGCTCAACAAAAACGATTCTTACAAAATTTTGCTTAACTTGAAAATTGAAGGATTTATAAAGCCTACAAATTTTCAAATCTTTGTAACTCCTTCAATTTTAGAGTTGGGCAAAACATGAATGTAACTCATTTTGTAGGTCTTAAAAAGTTCTACAAGAAAGTTTCAATAAAATTTGCCTATTTATATTATCAGCGGAGTCACGATGTTTTGAAACATCTACCAAGACTAATGCATAACTTTGCCCCTTCAAATGCGGGGGTCGGCAAACATGCACACACTCATGTAGTTAGTTTGAAGGCGGTGCACTGCGACTGGGACACCCTGTATATTCGAACTTGACGATATTTATGAAAATGTTCGTAGGTAGTTATCTAATAATCAGGGAGTTGAACTGTAACCCAAACAATATGCCTTGAACCGCAACCTGTACCACAATTAATCAAAAACCGTAACCCGGAACCGAACCCGAACCAAACTGATCTGAAAATTATAACCAGGGGAGCACTGGAGCAGATTAATGAAGATTTTCAACTGCCAAACGATTTAAAAAATTTTTAGGGCAGTTTTTTTTCGAATTGCGTATTTTTCCAAAAACTGGTCATCACTTTTGTACAGTTGGGCAGCTTTTTTGGCTCGAACTCCAATTTTTCAACTTGAGAAGGTGGATGGAAATAGAATTTGAAAAAATATCTTATCACATTAACTTTCCCATTCAATTTAGCTTTGCCTATAAGTTGAGTAATGTAAGTAGGCTAGATACCTATTTGGTGGGTCGTATTTTGCTCTTCTTTTTGGAAAGATGCAGGACGAATTGGAAAACAATTGTGGAGTCACGTCAAAAGGTTGTGGGAAAAAATTTGGGCTCTGACTTGAACCTCCATCTTCCGGATCCAGTTCAAAAATTTTGAAATTTCTGACACATTTTCCTTTTCTGAGGGCTCTCAAATTTTCCTGAAATTAGATCATTACACTAAATTATCTTATGAGAACCCCTAAAAAAATAGAATATTGTCAGGGGTCATCCTATGTGCATCTATGTATCCGGAATGAAAATCGAATCCCTAATATCGATCAAACCCTTGGTATGCAATTGTTTTTTAAATTCAATTTCGAGATATTCTCAAAAAAAATTTGGTCATCTACAAAAAATCATCTGAAACCCCCTTTAAAAAACTGGGAATTTTTTTTCAACTCTTCCATGGTATCAATACAATCAACATTTTTTTTGAATTTCTGAAAATTTCTAAAATTTAAAATACACAGTATCTGTAAGATGAAAATTCCAGTCTTGGCCCAAAATTTCAATTTTTTTCCATGGCCTTTTAGCGTCACTCTTAAAAAAGAAGCTGATGAAAAAAAAACTTGTGAAATATTACAGGTAAACGCCTGAGATCGAAATTTTTATGTCGTCCTCATCTACTTTCTGATACGTACCTTAAAATGTCTCTAAAAATCAAAACCAATGGAACTCACCTTACATTTCTTTCAGTCTGTAGGTATTAGCTACAGATGCTTATCTCATTTTCATACTCGTGTCATGACAATTCCCAACATGTAGAATAAACATGCAATTTGTTCACATTCTAATAACCTGTTTTATTTTGTCTCAGGTACGGATTCACTCCTCTACACATAGCAGCTCTAAACGAATTAGACGAATGCGTCGAATTTCTGATAATGAGCGGTTCCAACGTGGCAGCTAAAACAAAAGCAGGATTAAACGCGTTAAACGTAATCAATCGTAAAACTCCGGTCAGCGTGAGCAAAATACCAAGAAGATTGAACCTCTCTTTGGCCTACAACGCAGAACAAAGTTTAAAATTCAGCTTTAGAGATATTATTACGAATTCGCAAATCGGCGAAGTAGATTTTCTGTACACTTTGCAAAAAGAAGGACAATCTTGTGTGCTAAAACATCCATTATGTCGAGCTTTCTTGCACCTCAAATGGGAAAAAGTCAGGCCATACTATTTACTAAGAGTTGGAATATCAACGTTGGCTATAGTTCTACTCAGTGCTTACATTATGATTGCATCTATACACAGATGCTGCGACGACAACGTATCTGATAACAATTGCACCGAGCACAACGCAACAACAGAAATCTCAAACAGATCCGAAGAATACCAGTTTTTTGTCGAGCTTCATAAAAAACCAGTGATAATTAGTATAATTAAGGTGATAATTTTACTTCTAGTTTTTCTCAACATAACTAAAATATTTTTCAGCTTAGCTGCTTACAGATCAGCAAAGCATTATTTTTCGAAACAATACAATATTTTAGAATTAGGTATAATAGTGTGTATTTTTACATTATGTCTGAATCCAGAAACACAATTCAATAGATGGTGGCAGTGTATTATGGGAGCTATGACAGTGCTATTTTGTTGGGTATATTTAATGATAATGGTGGGCCAAATGCCTTCGTTCGGAGCATACGTTTCTATGTTTACGAAAGTATTACAAGAATTTTCCAAACTTTTGGTCGCATATTTCTGCGTATTAATTGGGTTTACCATTACGTTATGTGTGCTGTTCCCAGATCACGAAGTATTTAGAAATCCGTTATTAGGTTTTGTAAAAGTTATGGCCATGATGACTGGCGAACTGAATTTAGACGATCTTGTTACTACTATTAAGTTAGCGCATATAAAATTTACTGTATTTTTCATCTTAGCGTTATTCATAATTTTCGTTACTGTTGTATTAATGAACCTTTTAGTTGGTATAGCCGTACACGACGTTGAGGGTTTACATAAGACTGCAGATTTGACCAAACTGGTCCATCAAACACAGTTAATTCATTTCCTAGAGTTGGCCTGTTTCAATGGATTTTTTCCTAAAAAAATATCTGATATTTTTCAAAATTTTCTTTACGTGTCTCCTAGAATGTACAGAGTTGTTATTTATGTTAGACCGTTGAATCCGCAAGAAAAAAGATTACCGAGAGAAATAATGGAAGAAGGATTAAAAATAGCTTTAGATCGTAGCAAAGCGAGAAGTATGAAAAATAATGCTAAACAAGATATGGAAAGCAGAATTGAAAGTTTAGAAAAAGAAATAAAAAGTTTGCATACGCTTATGAATGAAATAGGAAATAATGTAAAAAATCTGGTAAAATAAAAGTTTTGTAAAAAAGATGTTGAAAATTTATTTTTACGATCAATATGTACCTGCGCTAATATAAAATGAGCAGTAGGTAATTGAAAATCACATCTGATTTAGCGGTTTTACTCCAATTATTTTCATGCCGATATTCAAGATTAATCTAGCTTTATGGAATATCAATAATCTCTGCGATGCAATGTGATCGCTTTCTCCTTTGACCCTGAGAACTTTATGAGCTTTATTGATAGCATCACTAGAACACAAATCAAACATATAGGTGAATTTCCCATTCGAGTGCAGCTGCAAAGCAAAATTAATATGATATTTACCATAGATCGAATAAATATTTTATTAAAATACTCGCTTCAAGGTGGTTATATGAATTTACGAAGTTTTCTTCACACCTGAAAAAATTATAAAATTTCGTTATTGCTACTATCAAGAAACGTGATTAAAAATCAACTGTAACGTACCTTGAAATTTCAATAATTAATCTAATTGCTTCAGGTTCTTTTAATACGCTGAGATCATAGTCTGTAGGTAATTCAACTCCACAATTTTCTTCTAAACTGTATAATCTACTATGACTATATTGTAATCTAATTCCACTATCACCTTTGCTCTGAAAATTATTATTCAATTAACACAGGCTCATTTAAATCAAAAAGAGAGTAGATGGGTTTATAGGGGTGATTTGGCCTTAAGCACTAAATTTTAAATTATCCAGGTCTAATACCCCCGTGACAAAATGTCTAGCTCGGTATCTTAACTCAACCCCCTTCTGAGGGGTTAAATGTGGCATTTCGGTAAAATATTCCACTTTTGGCAGTTTTCAAGCGAATTTTTTCAAACTTGCAGGGTTAGTAGATAGTATCAAGGGTGATTTTTGGAATTTTTTGAAAAAAATTTCGAGCACTTTTTCAAGGTCAAATGGACGTTTTAAGCTTTCCAAGGACCATTTTGGTAACCCCTTTCAGAGGTGCATTTCTGAAAAAAATATACATTTTGTACTTGGTCTAGATGTACAACCCCATAGGTTTGTAGAACTTGATATCGTGGTGCGCCATCTTTAAAAAGGCAGAAACCCGATTTTTCGTCCATTTTCCCCCCTTAAATAGGTCAGTTCTGGTCGAATTTTTTTTCCTTGAAATATATCATTAATGACACTAAATTACGCCATCAACTAGCATTTGGACCAAATTCGACCCTTTTTTCTTTTTTTTCCAATTTTTTTTTGAAATACTCGAATAACGCCATTTTGAGGATCCACGACCTCTTCAAGATGACCTAAGGGCGTAAAAATCATGTCTGGGTTTGTCTCAAGTTGATATTTCTCATATACTGCATTTTCAGCAAAATTGAGCAACTTTGATTTTAATTTGCTCTTTTTCAAAAATTGTGCATTTTGAACTCACTTGGAAAACCGAATTCAAATTAAATTCGTAATTAGAATTTCTTTTTCTTTTTAAATCATTGACTACAACAGCAGAAATCCCTAAAATATCCGATATTTCATCACCGAATTCTCCTCTGGTCGCTAAAATGAAAAGAAAAACACTTCAATAATAAATTTCTTGAAATGATCGTGTCATACTCATTATCGTATTCAACTCACTTATAGCATTATTTCTATTTAGTTTCATTTGTTCTAGAATTTCATTCAGAATATCGTCCAGAAAAACAGCAGTACCTTTACGAGAGCTTATACCAATAACTCTACCAAACATTACATGCTCTATTTTTTTAGCACATTCTGAATCCAATTTTTCAACCAGACGAGTCAAATTTCTAAAATGCTTTGCTTGTGAATTATCAACGACATATAACATTTTATCAAAACGATGACGTTGGTATCTATCCAAAACAGCTGCCAAGTCTCTGGTTAAGTACAAAGTAGTTCCATCACTTTTTACAAAGGGTACTGATTCATCGCTATCCATTTTAGCTACCTGAGAACAATCCACGTATATTATCAGTACAAAATATATAAAAAATTATAAACATAGAAAGGAACTCACCCAAGCATCATTCTCTTTGACAATTATATTTTTATCAGCCAAAGTTTTGATTAAATTTTCAATACGTTTGGCGGAGTAATCTGATTCCCAATTATATTCATCAAATTGAATTCCCAATCTTGCATATACTTTTGAAATTTCATTTATCGTTTGCGTTCGAATTGACGATAATTTTTTCAAATCATCACTGTCTAGCTCAGCGAATTCCATTTGACGGAAAATTTCTTTAGCTTGTTTATTGACCTGGGACTGATTTTCTGCAAGGCTGTTCGCGGTAACGTAAGCATTATATAATACTTTTAGAGGGGTATCTTTCAGCTCATCGATGTTTATTTTACAGTCATCCAAACCATATTTCAATAAACCGAACTGAACGCCCCAATCGCCCAGGTAATTGATTTTAACTATGTCGTCTCCCATGTGTGCTGATATATTTGAAATATAGTTTCCAATTATGGTAGAACGTAGATGTCCAAAATGAAATGGCTTCGCTATATTCGGAGAACTGCAATAAAAAATGAAACAAATTTGTATTGAAAAGATGATGAAAATTTTAATAAAATGGAAGAGACCGTATTCACCTGAAATCTATAACTGTCCTACATGGTTTTTTCAAAGATCGCGATGTATTAAAATTTAAATCATCGTTTAAACACGATCGAAAATATTTTTCGGTATCTACAGAGAAACGGATCTTGTTTTTATGAAATTGAACACTTTGTATGATTTCTTTTGCAAATGATGTATCCTTCTGATTAATTGGCTCATTGGAATTAAAAGAATAGGAAAACGATACGCTGTTAGCAGCATTATCAAAGTGTAATTTGATGTTGGATAATATTGAATTCAAGTCAACCTTGGATTTCTGGGCATAGTTTTTGAGTACCTGAAAATAAAATACTGAAATTTTAGAGTCTCGCAGTTATTGATAAATTAATACTCAATTTAACTCACCTCTTGAGCAATATGGAGTTTATAGGATAGAGCCATTGCATCAGAATTTCGATTTAGTCATGATTTTTAAAATGATTAAATCTTTACCGAATATATTTCTGGGTTTTTTAAAATGAATAATGATGCCGGGTTTTCTTTCTTTTCAAATTTCTTTATCAATTTTATCAAAAAATCCAAAATTACGAACTCACACGAAGCTAACACGAAGCTTTACGATCATACGAGACAGAATAACAGTGTTCTCATGTGTTTTTCTGTTGTTGAAACTTCTCCTTAACTTAAATTTAAATAATTGAATTTCAATTTTTCAAGTCAAATAAGAACAAAATTACAAAAAATGAAACGTATCGATTAACTTCGATAGATTATTTATCGCAATGCATGAATTTGAATTTGATTGAAAACGTTTTGAATTTCATTTCATCATTTTTTTATTTCATAAGATAAACTCTTTTAGTTTTTATTTCATAGTCAACATTGATTGATAAGAAATGAACTTTTTTGTGCTTTTGCCTTTTACTAGAAAAATCCAGATTTCAAAACATTCAAACCAAATTTTCATAATTATTGCGTGATTAACTTTGGTGACAAAATTTCGAGATCATTCATATTGCTGTTTTATTGTACTGGAAGTATTGTTGATTGTCTAAAGTCTACTACTCTAGTCTTCTCGTATTTGCTTGTTTTTGTATAATTCATAATGAACGGTGTGAGGTTACTTTGCGGATTCGGTTCTGGCCTTAATGTCTATGGAGCAAAATTGATGAAAGTTTCGCAATGTGGAGGCAAAACTCCTCAGTTAATGATATCTCGGTTGTATTCCCAAGAGGGACGAGAAACCGTTTGGAGAACATCTCGGGCTCGTCGGCAAACTTTGGCAGAGGCTGCGGCAAGACCAGCCAAAGGAACTGGTAAGCCGAAGAATTGATACTGGAAATATTATATAATTTTGTAAAATGAGTTTCTCTGACCGCTTTTCTTTTAAATAGCGATTTCAGTTGGCCGAGGAGCGGTTGCTGGAGGAGCTGCATTCGGTATCGGAGCTCTGGCTTATTACGGATTGGGATTCAGCAATCAGGCTGGAATTATTGAACAATCGATGTAAGAAGAAATATCCACTGAATTTAGTAACTCGTGTGATACAATGGTGATATTGCTTATTTGTTATTTGCAGGTTATGGCCGCAATACGTTCGAGATAGGGTCCGAAGTACATACTTTTATTTTGGGTCATCCTTAGTGGTAACAGCAGCAGCATCCGTGATTACATTCAGAACCCCAGGTCTCATAAAGTTGGTCTCAAAAACTTCATTATTGGTGAGTGTTGATGTCATTACTCATTAGAATTAATGGGTTTCAACTCGTCCAATTCAATCCACGTTGTTACAGGCTATCGGTGCGACATTAGCTGCCATGATGGGTACTGGTTTGTATACCATGTCGTTGGATTACGCTCCTACGTTCAACGCCAAGCATGTCGGATGGCTTCTTCACTCTTGCCTAGTTGGTGCTGTGATTGCTCCTGTAGCTTTCATGGGAGGAGCAGTGGTCATCAAAGCGATGTGGTATGTATTTTGCATTTTCATGAAAGAAAGCGTCATAGATTCTTGTATTTGTAGTTTTTAATTCGATTCTTCTCGCAGGTACACTGCAGCCGTAATTGGCAGTTTGACCACAATTGCAATGTGCGCACCTAGTGATAGATTTTTATATGTAGGTGGGCCATTGGCTGCGTGCTTAGGTTTGGTTTTCATATCGTCAATAGGTAAATTTAATTCATGTCTTGGTGTAAATGCAGACTTTATTTTCTTAATTATTCATGTGTATTTGAATCGAATTTTTTTAGGAACTCTGTTTATTCCTGCATCGACGGCATTAGGATCTGGAATGGCTGCTTTTACTGTTTATGGTGGCCTATTAGTATTTTCTGGGTTATTCCTGTTTGATACTCAACGTATAGTACATATGGCTGAAACACATCCTGCAAATGCTGTCAAACCATTTGATCCTATTAACGCGTATGTATCAGAATTGTTTTAGATTTTCTGGGTAACTTGAAAGTGAATAATAATGGGTGATATTTTCTGTTTCAGATCGATTTCAATTTACATGGACACAGTCAACATTTTTATCCGATTAGTCCAAATTTTTGGCGGTGCCGGAGGAAAGAAATAGTTTTTTGTTTTTAGCTATACTTGTACATAGGTTAATTTCATTTTGTGTAGCGTTATTCGCTGTTATTTAAATCATGTTAAATTTTTGTAAAATAGATGTGTTTTCGTGAACTGAATCTTCGATATTAATTTTCCACCGAAGTTCATCAAGGTCGGTTGAGCTTTGATTTTTTTAGTATGTGTGTTGAAAGACAGCTTTTTTTACGTAGATTTCAACATTTTTCGACTTCTTAATTTTTTATCACTTTAAATTCTAAAAATTCATTGTTTTGGTTGGAACTTTTAAGTAATTTCCTTTATAAAATTCCAAATCTAAGCGCAGGCTAGCATATTTCTTCGAGTTATCTTGTAGAATGTTTAAAGAGACCCGTTGAATGCAGCTTAGATATTGTGTGATTCTATTTTGGAGTACTACTGTGTTAATGTTTCCTATGTACAGTTTCGACTCACACAGCTGGTCAAGAATAGAGAACTCACCTCACTGCGGCGTCTTCTTTCCAAGGAATGAATGATCAACATAAATTCATTCAATTAAAACAGTTCAACTGTTTTGAAAATTTTATCATCTGATGAAATGAGCTCAATTTATCATCCATCTCATTTCAAGTACCAGACATATTATGAAGTTATCAAATATTATAATAGATGTTCTTTTCAGATCTATTTCATGCAGGTGGTGTTGGCATGCTCAACTGCAGCGCCAATAGTGTCATTAAAAATTACACACAAGAAAAAGAATGAGATTTCAAAACAAAAGTGGCATTATATTAAGAAAAGGAAACATACATCTGATAACAATAAATTAAGGTATTACACATTGGGCATTAATTCTAATCCTTTACATCCTCGAGCAATGTATATTGAAGTTGCAGCAAAGCCGATACTTTTAAGGATACTCCATTTGAAAGGATCATAGTACCACGATGTGATGAAGGATGTCACCGAAGAGCCTTTGGATGGGCGTTCTCTGCCTTTGATTGCTGACACCATTTTTGATTCAATTATTTACAAATCGTAAAATTGAGAATCGAAGGAAGTTGAAACTTTTCAGCAGCTAGGTCAAATTAGCACGCATTCAAACACTTCAAAGTTCAAACTTTACTTCAACAAAACTGTGATCGCGGAAAAGCGAGAAAAGAACCCCTATGGTATACCTAAATAGTGAATCACCAATGAATGTAAACAAAGCGTTACTGAACCTGCAATGAATGACGAAACGAACGTGGTGGAATCTATTAGTGTTACCAACCGACCTGCGCGGTTACCATACAGTTATATTTCCCTTTAGTAGAACGTGGAACTCTTTTAATTTTTTTTATACTGGTT
>FIZU01002028.1:0-14487 GCA_900064475.1 Pseudococcus longispinus
TTACTACGTAGTATATTTGTAGTGTACTTCTAGTTGTTGTAATAGTTTACTATGGCAATGTAGTATACCAATTCAGGAAATAGTAAACTGTAGTATACTATGTCATGTAATAGTATATTGGTAGTTTACTGTTACTACGTAGTATATTTGTAGTATACTTCTAGTTGTTGTAGTAGTTTACTATGGTAATGTAGTATACCAATTCGGGAAATAGTAAACTGTAGTATACTACATCGAGTAAAAGTATATTAGTAGTTTACTACAACAAGAGTAGTATATCAGCAATATACTACGAGTTATTGTAATATACTTCTAGTTTTTTTCATACGGGAACCAGACAGAAAATCGAGGATGGGTGAGAGGGGGGGGGGATCTTTGCGAGAAAAAAATTTCTTGTTACATTAAAAAAAAAAAAATTAAATTACCCATTATTTTATCAAAAGAAGTTGATGTATTGTGCCCAAGAGAAGCGAACGGGAAAATTTTTACAGAAAAGTGCATTTAAAAGCTTGAATTTAATCATTTTCTTTAACTTTTCAGTCGTCAAGGGCGTCAGACCCCTGGACATCTCTTCATCTATAGAAACGAAAAAAAAGGATTTTGGATTTTGTTAACTGCTTTGAAAATCCATTAAAATCTAATTTTTTTAAAAATTGTATTTAAAATCAAAAATCCAAATCCGGATTTTGGAAAAATTTTTGATTTGAAATCCGAAATGATTTAAAATCTGCCGAACCCTGAGAGTAAGATTTAGAGTGGAAAACCCAATGAAAATTCAAATTTTTGAATTTACTTTAAATATTATTTATATTTCCTTTAATTTTGATCTCGAATCTTGAATTTAAAATCATCATAATAAAATTTGTTCAGTTTTCAAAATGATATTCGTTTCTCCCAGACCCCAGTTAATTTTTTTTTTCAATTTTTTGTTTTTAAATTAGGCAGGTAAGTTTATATCTTCAAATTTGAAGTTAGGCAAAAAAATGTTGAAAAAATACCTTAATCCAATTTTAAATGTGCTATCGATTCTCATGATCAAAAATATGTTTTAATTTCCTCAACACGTCCACCTAACATTTTTTCTCAATGATACCTACTCAGAACACCCTGTATACAGTAATTCCAAGACAGGAAACGTTTTAATATCCTATAAATGCAAACGAAATGAAGATGAACATTTAATACGAATCGAATTTCCATTTCTACAACACGCGATTAATATTGGAATTTGATATCTGTTTTCGAAATTTTATATTGAACCTCTCAATCGCGACTTGGTATGAATGGAATGATGTTTTTTTAGATCGACTGGCACACGGGCAAACTAGATTTATAATATTGGCCGTATAAATGATTAGTATCGCGAAATAGCGATGGCGGTTATAGCAGCTATAAGTCCATTCGGTGTGAAAATGTTGGCTTCGTCATTAACAAATCAAAGATAACGGCGTCGTGGTTTACATTAATTATACCTTCGCGGCCCCGACCCTGGCTCCAACCTCCTCCAATTTTCTCGTTGTGTTGAAAGGCAGTCTAGCAAAATTTGCATTTATTAGGTAATCTGGTCTTTCTGCCCTGTCTGTTTCTATTTGTGTGGTATATCAAAGTACTCGTATATGAAAAATGCGTTTGCAACTTGAGTAATTGGATATTTTTCGGGTATATCGAGGATCCCCCCCACCCCCATTGAATTATTCCTCTTGCTTTTTTTTCTTTCTTCAGCCAAATGTGCAAGTCGAGTAAACCAGTTCTAGATACACGGGCGTGTTGTTTTTTGTGTTCAAACATGTGCAGAAACCCGAAATGTGCGTGAGTTTAGGTTCCACGAAAAAAATCATCCGTTTTGGCGAATTCCTTGGAGTGATGAGTTTCTTCGAAGAGATACCCTCCCTGCATTTCTCTTTCCAGGCCTGCGCCGAGTTGAAAAAGGTGCTCGGGAATGTAATGAGATCGTTGTATGGTGAAAGAGACTTCCGAGAAGTCTCAGTTTTCGATTTTTTATGGTAATTCCTCGAGGGAAAAGACGAAATTAATCCTTTTCTTAAGATTTTGTTTCAATATAATCAATTCAAATCCAAAATGTTTAATGATTTTTCCATTTTCATGATTTTTTTGTATAGATAGGAATGAGGTTTCGTTGATCTTCTCTCCCAGGCATTTTCTACCATTTGGAAATTCTATCTTGTCATGTAAGATCGATTCGCTGCGCAAAAATCTTCGCTACAATACAAAGATTCTCAGATACACACGAACCAAGGTGGCCATTTCAGGAAGAAAACAACTAAATGAACGCATTTCATCGCTGATGAGAATTCATTATTAAGCTAGCGGAATTCGCAGGCCGATAAGTCAACGTGTACTTCTTCCTGGAAAAAGTATATAGGGATCTTAAATAGAAAAAGAAAGAATACAACGGTGAGATTATATGGCACTTTTCGAATGATGGTCGCATTTTTCATAGGGATCGTTTACACGGATGCAGTAAGCGACGAGATTCCATTTCCATCTGCGATGCGATCAAGTCGTGATTCGGTACGATAATGAGGGAATTTTTTCAACCGAAAAGAGATGCCAATTATGTTGAAAAAGTGGGCTGTATTACAAATATGTATCATATTATTCGAAATGTATTACGCTATGTGCTACGAGTACGTATGCCTCAAGAGTACTTACGGTTCGTGTTATTTGTACCGTTTGTGCGACTGTAACAAGCTTTCTGTGATCGTACACATTCCTTGCCATTATCGTATGATAATGGGTTTATCTACGATCGACCTTCATTATTATTCTGTAGCACTTATCTGTCGATGGCGTTTACTCTTCTTTCGTTGGAATTTCAGCGGCTTTTTAGATATACATGTACGAAGAGCAACCAACATGTGGTCGGGTAGCCTGTACGGCGCGACGGAAAGTTCATTGAGAAATGGTTTTATGGTTTTTTTTTCCTTGCTGGTTGAGTTGTGGGTATGTTGTGGTGGCAAAGAAGGCGAATTTTTTTAGAGTGCGGTGAAGATATTGATGTTGAAGATGGAGCAATATATATGTGGTTAAGTTTGTAGACGATTGAAGAATTAGATGAAGAGGTTTGTTACCTTTGTGCGAATATTTCATTTGTTTTGAAAAATTTTCCTATTTGAGAAATTTTGTATTCTTGGGTTACGTTTTGTACTTTGAAAATATCAGAGATTCTCTCGAGCCAGATAATTTTTTGGGCTTGAAAATTTTCAGGTTTTAAAAGTGGTTCACAAGCAACGCAAAAATTGAAAATTTTCATTTTATTTTCAATTTCAATAAAATTTTTCATTTTACAAAACGATTGAATCGATCATAAAATCATGAAAATTGTTGAAAATGTTGAAATGGATCAAATAATTTCATTAAAATCAGTTCAAATATTGTTAAAATTGCCAAAAAATTGTGAAAATTAACGAAAATATGGTAAAAATTGGTAAAATTACCATTAACATTTGTGAAAATATCGTAGAAATGATGGTAAAGTCGTCGCAAATTTCTGGAAAATGATTGAAATTTTCAGAAAAATCATTTGAAATTAGGAAAAACCCGCAAGTCATGAAAATTGTCAAAAATACCGTTATAAATGGTCAAAAATTTTACAAAAATCCGAAAAAACGTGGCAAAAACGATCTATAAATCAGAAAAATTATTTTAAAAATCCAAAATAAGTATTATTGAAATTGTTATAAAAATTGGTAAAAATTGTTGAAATTGTTAAAATTGTCTCGAAAAATCAGTTAGAATAATTATGAAAAAAGTTATCAATTGTACCTAAAATGTTGAAAAAAATCAATAAAAATGTCATCAAAAATTAGGATCGAAGATAATTTCGTAAAAATCATGAAAACTGTACTTTGAAATACGAAAAAAATCATGAAAAATCGTAAAAGTTGTCGAAAATGTTGTTATACTATCTGAATTTATACGAAAGCTAGTAAAAATCCATATAATTATATAAAATCCACGACGTGTCCGTCCGTCTGTCTATCTGTTCGTAACGCTGATATTTTCCGTGACTTTTTGACATTTTCTCAAACTTTATTCATGTTGATGACATTTTAAAAAAATCCTAAAATGACCAAAAATATGTCGACTTTTACCTTGAAATGAAATTTTGACTAAAATATTCACAAGTTTAAAAAAAAATGGCAATTGACGAAAAATAACGATTTCAACCAAAAATGACAATTTTTACTTTGAATTGACAATTTTGATCCAAGAAATTACAATATTGACAAAAAATCATGATTTCGACCAAAAATGATGAGCTTGACAAAAAATGGCACTGTTTACGTTGAAATGACAATTTTGACCAAAAACAATGTTTTTAACCAAAATGACAATTTTTACTTTGAAATGACCATTTTGACCTAAAAAATTACAATATTTACAAAAAAATTATGAATTCGACCCAAAATGATGAGTTTGACCAAATATGATCATTTTTACCTTGAAATGACAATTTTTACAAAAAATGACAATTTTGATCAAAAATAATAACTTTGACCAAAAAGGACAACTTTTACTTTGAAATGACCATTTTGACCAAAAAAATTACAATTTTGACAAAAATGACAAAAAAATTATGAATTTGACCCAAAATGACGAGTTTGACCAAATATGATAATTTTCACCTTGAAATGAAAATTTTTACAAAAAATGATAACTTTGACCAAAAATGACAATTTTGACCAAGAATTCCCAATTTGGACTAAAAATGGTAATTTTGACCAAAAATTCGCAATTTGTAAAAAAATGATAATTTTGGCCAAAAATTCACAATTTGGACAAAAAAAACAATTGATAGGCTAAAAAACGGAAATTTTGTTCAAGAATGACACTTTCTAGCTTGAAACGACAATTTTGATCAAAAATTCACGATTTGGACAAAAAATGATAATTTTGGCCAAAAATTTACAATTTGGACAAAAAAAACAATTGATAGGCTAAAAAATGGAAATTTTGTCCAAAAATGACACTTTCTAGCTTGAATTGACAATTTTGATCAAAAAATGACAATTTTGACCAAAAATTCCCAATTTGGACTAAAAATGAAAATTTTGATCAAAAATTCACAATTCGGACAAAACATGATAATTTTGACCAAAAATTCACAATTTCGACAACAAAAACACTTGATAGACTAAAAAATGGAAATTTTGACCAAAAATGACACCTTCTAGCTTGAATTGGCAATTTTGACCAAAAATGATGATTTTTTTCAAAAAAAAGACTATCATCCTGTTAACAGAGTTTTTTACTGATTTGACAAATTTTAACTAAATTTTCGACGCTTTTCATGATATTTTGACAGTTTTTACAATATTTCAAATGTGTTTTATGTGAATCTAAACAATTTTAATGACTTTTTCGACGTTCTTAATAGTTTTTTGATTGTATTTATAATATGTTCTCCAATTCTCATGATTTTCTGCCCATTTTTATCATTATTTCCAACAGTTTTTATGGAAATTTCAATAATTTTTTCAATTTCTGTCATTAATTTGTGACTCTTTGGCCACTTATACGATATTCTTAGCAAATTTTATGATGATTTCCATTTTTTATAATTTTTATGGAAATTTTCGAAGTCCTCAAAAAATTTGATCTAAAGCATTATCTCGAAAATTGTCCAAGTCCAAAAAGCATGCGGAAATCTGAAAGATTTTTCCAAGTCCAAAAAAGTCTGACAAAATGCTTAAAAGTCGGCGTTATTTTAGAATTTTTCAAATTCAAGAATTATTCCCAACAAAATGTTTGGAGTGAATTCTAAAATTTTCCAAGTCCAAAATGTTCAAAATTGATTATCTGACAAAATGTCTTAAAGTCAGCATTATTCCTAAAATTTTCCAAGTTCAAGAATTATGCCTGAGTATCGAATTCTAAAATTTTTCAAGTCCAAAAAATTAAAAATGTTTATCTGGCAACTCTAAAATTTTCCAACGCCAAAAAACAAGTAGAAATCTTAAAATTTTTCCAAGTCCAAAACAGTCTGTGTCTATAAGTCAATTTCTGAAACTTTCCTAGTCCGAGAAATCTGCCTGACAAAATGTCGAAAAATTACCCTAATTTATAAAAAAATTCTAGCCCCAAAAATCCAAATTTTTGTCTGATGAAACGTTTTTGATCCTAAAGTCATAAAAATTCGATATTTTGAATCAGATGGTTTGAAAATCAAAAAATAAAGCAGAAACAGTCGTGAAAATCATGATTTTCGTAGTTCATGAAAAGGTTGAGATTTTTAATCAGATCATAAAAAGTGTAGATTTTGCCTCTCCCCCTTCCATGTTCTCAAGAAATTGTGACGTCAAGAAGAAAATTTTCGATATCGTTTGAAGAGAAAAAAAATCGCAATTTTTGTTCGAACCTTAAATTTTTTTGCAACTTTTAGATGAAAAATCAAGTTTGGATTCGAAATGTCAAGATTTCGAAAAAAAAATATCATGAAAATTCATACTTCGTTATTCAATATCTTGGTGACTCATCTATAAGTATTACAATCAAGATAAACCCATATTAGCTCGTACAGGAAATTAACCCCGAACAGAGAAGGAAATCAGATCGAGGCAACTTTTTTTTTTGGTCTGTTTTTGGCAACGTGTTACATAAACGCGTCGCGTCGTCTAGAATACAATTTTTTTTGTCGTCGTTTCCGGTCGTTTTGTACTTAATATGTTATTTAGTATGCTCCAAAACCACACTCGGCGTGCTTTTTTCTTCGTCTTCGTGCCTTGATTGGGAATCTCGTGATGGGGTATGTTGCATTGGCAGGCGATTACGATAAACGGATGCACGAAATGACGTACCAGGGTCTGTAGGAGAATTGCAATTGCATTATGAACTTGAGAGATTTTCAGTAGATTGCAGTTGGCGATTTGCTTTTTGTATAAGTAGACGATAGTGGCAATGACAAGGAGCAGTGAACTTGTACGTTGGGTTGTGTGTATCCGGCAAAAGAAGACGTAGCCTTGTTTGGTTGATAGACTCGATAGTCCAATTGAATGTAAGATAGCAAATGTTCAAAATAAGCCGACCCCCTCCCAGGTGAATTGAGGGCCTAACTCGACATTTGTTGTATACTGCAATTTCAGCAAAATCAAGGGTTTTTAATTTTTTTTACCAATTCTTACCAATTAAATATTATGAAAAGTTTTTGAATTTGCTGAAATTGCATTTTATGACAAATGTCGAGTTGAAACATGCTGAGACATGAATTTTAGGCCCCCGGGTCTTCTGGAAGGAGGTCGTGGGATCCCAAAATGACGTCATTTGAGTATTTTAAAATTGAACTGAAAAAAATTGAAAAATGAACAAATTGGTCCAAATTCAGGTTAATGATGTTTTCTGGTGTACTTGATGAAATTTTGCAGTAAAAAAAATTGTCACTCCAAAATGACCGCTTTAAGGGTGAAAAATGGTAGAAAAAAATTGATTTTTTGCGTTTTTGAAGGTCTTTCACTATATTAAAAAATTCCGGAAAAAAAACGTTTTACATATAGGTACACTACATAATATACATCAAAATTTTTTAGCCAGTTCTGAAACAACATGCAGATAATACACTTTGAAGTCTTAAAACTCGGATTTCAGTACGAAAGAAGATTCGAAAAAAATTGAAAACATTTCCAGGGATGACCCTCGGTATGGTCTATCATTCCTGCGAGTTTGAAAAAAATCGGTTGAGAATTTCAGAATACAGAAATTTATAAGGAAAATCGGTATTTTTCGAACGATATGAGGAGTTAGGGGTGAGCTTGTGGGCTAAAGTTTTTACCAGCGAGTTTTTAGACCATAAGTACTAACTACCGCTAGAAAGTTCAAAAATCCCAGCCAAAGGCCGATTCACCATTCTTACCCAGCTATGCTCTTTAATGTTGAGGGGTTAAAGAAATTGATATTTTCAGTTTTATACTTCTTCAATGACATAAGCTTTGGTCTGAGTCAAAAACGAAGCCTGAATTTGAAAACAGCACTATCGAGAACCTTGAAATCGATATACATGTCGATATGTTATCACTTTTTAGAATTACGACCCTCGCACCCCCTCCCTCTTTTTGAAAAATTTGATCGATCTCCCCGTTTATCATAAATCTCCGAATCAGGTGTTTTAGTGTATTCACTTTATTAGCTGAATTGCTTTTTACGTTCCAATTTAATCATTGGAGAGCTTTTTTGGTGTTTTTGGAGGGGAGGGGGAGGGGGAGAGTTTGAAAAATGATAAAAAGTCTTCATGCATATCGATTTCAAGGTTTTTTGGTACGCTGAGTCTAAAAATGGCATCGATTTGGCGGTTCAAAGTACCAGTTACCAGAAAATTACTATCACGATGTATTTTAAAAGAAATTTGACTTGAAATGGAATCGATTTTTAATCTGTCAATTCCATTCTTCTTCTTATTCAATTTTTCGTTATTTGAAAAGTTTTTTGCCCTTCGAATCATTATCTTCCCATCACCGTGATAAGCCACTGCATATACTAAATAAGTGTTGAATTAATGAATAGGCGATAGCAATACGAAAAGGTATGTAAGGTATTTGCCATACCCATGGCGCCTTATTCCAAATCGAAAGTATCTTGCCAAAAGTAATCCACTTCAGATGGTGCTCAGTCACATTTGCGTCATATTTTCAGTTACGTAGGTACTCGTTGAAAGCTCAAGGAAGTTGTGAAATGGTTTTCGAAAAAGAAGTACTGAAAACCTTGACCGAATTTACTGGGTCACATCTGCGTCTAATTTTTCCTGCATATGTCTGAGCGTGTATTATCGACGTGGTTGCTGATGTTGAAAAGAAATGATACTTTTCTCCTTACATATGTTAGATGTGTAGTACACAGAGATAGAATGCGCACAGAGTGCATTGTTTACTGGCGATTACGAGGCATCGGCGATAATCTCGGACTCGGATGCGCGGATTGTGTACGCAGTACGCGTTATCGCACATTCGAGTTGAAAGGAATCCGGTCTGAATCGATCAGCGGGAGATTAGTTAATGGACAAGGTTATCCCCTTATCTTATTTACTAGTTAGTTGAATTTGTTACTATCATATGTGCATATACAACATACTCGTATATGTCGAGTCGTATACCTCACACATGCAAGCGTTGAAGAGAAAAAAAAAGCGAACTCGAGAGAAAAGAGACGGAGATAAAAAGCAGCATGAGAATAAAATGTATAATATAAAGTTCGGCGGATAGGCCACGCATATTAAAAAAAAAAAAAACAAGGTCGGATTCTTTGGCATTTCCGTTATTCGCGTTATCGAATATTTCATCCGTTTTGGCTGCTGCTCTTTCGCTCTCACTCGTTCGTTTTGCTTGTGCACATAGTAGTGATAAATTATCGGTTTCTCGATGACCTTATTTATAAGCTGCCTCGTCAAAGACGTCTCTGTTTAGGGTCGATACTCTCTTATACAATGTAGTTTACTCAATAAGGGTCGTCCGATGAGCTCGTAGGTATGCGATGATCGAGAACGTCGATTACTAGGCGGATTTTACGCCAGTGTTGTTATTTTGTATCTCGAACAAGTGGGCAAAAAGCCGGCATATTTTTGGCATCACGCTGAGAGCTCGCCGATAAGGTAATGTGGCGATGCCGATGTACGTATAAGTAGAAATATCGACGGATTCAAGGATCAGTTCGTTTAGTCGAGTTCGAAATCGAGTTTATCGTTAATTTTTCGTAAACGCAAGGTGTTAAATAAATAACGACACGTGTATCATTGCTCGATGTTAATGAACCGAACTTGTGTAGATGAATTTAACGGATGCTTGCGAGTAGGCGATTGTTTGAGGTGTTTCGTAGTACAGAGTTTGAGTGGAAATTTGAGCTAAAATCACGATGAACTTCATCTTCTTTACTATAATCTAATTTTTGTCATTTTTCGAACGAATCCGCTTTCCTTTCTTCATGTTGAGGAAAAAATTGGAACCTTTTCAGCTACTGAAGAGCCAAAAGTTTATACCATGAACTTATTTCATGTTTCAGCTCATTTCAGAACAAAAAAGAAACTCGAATGGTCATTAGGGTGTTTTTTTTGACAATTTCTCAATTGTTTACATCTGTCCCCCTCCCCCCTCCCCCAATATGGTCCTTTTCACATGTAAAGTCAACAGTAACTAACTAGGTACTACTTACACTATGTACTTAAAAAGCAAGACACGCACGTTAAGTTGATAATTTTTGCTGTCGAATTGCGATTTCCCCCTCCTCTTTGCCTCCTCTATTTGTCGTTTTATTTTCTTCCAAGACACTATATCGTATTATAGTCGAACTGGTAATAACGTAATAACATAGTTCCTGTTCGACTTGTACGCCCAAAAGGAGGAAATATGGCACGATGATAATGAATGAAAAATCAAGTGTGAATGAATGGCATGAATGACTGATGACGTCATCAATTAGTTGAATTATATATCGTACTTCTCGAATGTCGAATGTGAACGTAGAACATAGCACGTTACGCTGATGCGAAGTTTGACTTCGCATAGGTCTGGTTTCTTTTTCCTCCAGTTTGACGTGTGATGGCTTTGAAGTCATTAGTAGATCGATAATCACGAGTGGAATGGCTGAAAAGCAATTTGAGATGGTAAAAATACCTATTAAGAATTCTGAAATATGGTATAGGAATCGTTGAAATATCGTAAGAATTGATCAGAATGATCTAAAAATTGATACAAAGTTGTGAAAAAGTGAAAAATTTGGAATAAATATCAAAATATTCATTACAAAAAAACCATTAACAAAAATCCATAAAAATAACCTTCGTTGAAATTATTTCAATATCATAAACAATATAAAATACTTGATACGAAAACCAATGCGTAAAACCAAAGAGTTCAATTTACCCCCCCCCCCCCCCCCGGGAGGAAGGAAGGAAGGAAGGAAAAGGGGGGGGGGGGGTAAAATTGCCACCAAAGTCAAAAAATTTTGAAAAATTTCTTTGAGTCGGGAAAATCATCTGAAAAAATTCCATGAATTCAGGCATGAAATTTGGTCACTTTTAAATTAAATTTCTTACTATTTTGCATGTTGGTCACTTTTTGTCACTATTTTCTCAAAATGGTCATTAAAGCCACTTTTTCCAGTTTTTTTGCCAATGTCATTGATAAACAACAAAATGAAAAATTTTGGAAATGACTAGAAAAAAAAATTGACGCGTAGTTGTATTTTCCTAAAATTAAAAAATCAAAAATTTCTGCCATTTTGTTGAGATTCTGACCTGCTTAAATTTCCTCTTGGTAAGTTTGGTTTTTCGTCTTTTTTTTAACAATTTTTGGTGACTAAAGTCCCTAAAAAAATTGAATAATGGATTTTATGCCTGTGAATTGGAAGCTTTTTCATTTTTCACCCCTTCCCCCCCCTTCCCTCCCTCACAACATAAATTTCGTTTCTTCCATGGCGAAAATTAAAGAAGTTGTACAATATTCAAATCGATTTTTATGATATTTTCCAACAAATGATGTTTTGTTCATTAAGAATTATTCCTCAATTATCATCATATTTCACAGTTTTTCCATGAAATTTTACTAGGATTTGAATTTTTGTTGTACTTTTTACGAAATTTTGAAAATTTTCATCATTTTTTGTTGATTTTTTTGAAAATTATCCGGATTTTCATTTTTTTTCACGTTTTTTTAAAAGTATTTTCAACATATCAAGACATTATTAAAGTTTTTACGTCATAATCAATTTTTATGTTATTTGAAACAATTTGTGCAAGATTCTAGATCACTTTTCGATAATTTTATTTCCATTTATTTTGCTATTTTGACGAACTCGACGATTTCCAAAAACTGTTCTGCCAGTTTGGTTCATTTTTTACTTTAATTTTGATTTTTGTTATATTTTTAATGAGTTTTAGCAAGGATCAAAAAGTTTGGAATTTTTCAGTGAACAATTTTGTAATATTCAAATTTTTTTGTAAATTCGTCAATTTTTTTTTATAGTAATTTTCCAGCTGCATGGATTTCTGTTCTGGAAATTTGTCAAAAAATCATTCAAATTGTCGAATTGTAATTGATTACATTTTCATAAAAATCAGTAAAAACTTCGTTAAAATTGTTCAAAAATGTCATAAAAAGTATAGAAAATATCTTGAAAATTGTGAAAAAATGTTGTAAAAAAGATAAAATAACGCAATATAGTAAAAAAATCATGAAAACATTGGAAAATGTTGTAAAAACTTTCCATTTTCATGAGATTTTTGACAATTTTCATGATTTTTTGGCCAATCTATGAAATTTCTATGATAATTTCAATCAATTTCACGAAATTTTCCACTATTAGCATATGATGTGCTTTCGGGGTGACCAAATCTGCAAATTCCGACACGAAATTCCGTCACGCTGATTTTGAGACATTTTGTCACACTTTTATGGACTTGGAAAATTTTCAGATTTCCAGTGATTTTTTGGGTTTTGAAAATTTTAATGGATCACACTGATTTTTAACCTGATTTTTTGGATTTAGCTGAGCTTGGAAAAATTTCAAATTTCAATTGATTTTTTTTTTTTTGAACTTGGAAAGTTTCAGAGATAATTCTGACCTTTAAACATTTTGTCAGATAAACACTTCACACGTATTTTGGACTTGGAAAATTTCAGAAATTCAGAAATTCTGGCTTTTTCGATTTTGAAAAATTTAACAAAATGGTCTGTTGACTTTCGAACTTGGAAAAAATTTTAGTTGTTTCAAAATTTGACTTTTAGGCACGACTCGTTGAACTTACAATTAGATGAAGTCAGACATTATGCCAGACTGGAATGTGCGCTTCAGTGTAATAGTACATCCTATATTTTATACTTTCGTGGATGGTATGGAAATGGAAATGAATAGGAGGGATCCAGAAGGGCTTCTTTTACTAATTTTTGGGGAAATTTAGACAAATATAACAATATTTTCGATCATTTTTATATTCCAAAGGGGTTATTATCAAAATTATAACAATTTTTGTAAAATTTTCGACAGTTTTTAAAATTTTTCATGTTCGAACTGATTTTTGTGAAAATTTAAATAATTTTTACGAGATTTTCAGCAGTTTTCTTGGTTTTTTGGGGCGTTTTTACGATATTTGGACCAGATTTTATGGCAATTTCAATAATTAGCATAGGATATGCTTTTAGCTGACTTTTTGGACTTCGAAAATTTTCAGAGATAATGGCAACTTTTAGACATTTTGTCAGACAAATAATTTAGGCTTTTTGAATTTTGAAAATTTTATAAATCAGGGTAACTTTCTGATATTTTGACTTGAAAATTTTTTTAGATTACCATTGAATTTGAGACATTTTGTCAGACTTTTTTGGACTTAGAAAAATTTTCAGATTTTTTTTGAGTTTTTGAACTTATGAAATTTCAGAGATGATGCTGACTTTTAGACATTTCATCAGACAAGCGATTAAATTTTTTTTTAAACTGAATAATTGATTTTCAGACATTTTGTCAGACTTTTTTGAACTTGAAAATTTTCAAGAAAATTCAAATCAGACATAAAATTCAATGAGCAAAAGCATATCCTATGTTTTATAGTTTTAAGGGTAGTATGGAAATGGCGGGGACTTTTTCAACCATTTCCATGACTTTTTGACAATTTTTGCTGTATTTGCGTTGATTTTTATGAAATTTCTAACCATTTTAACAACACTTACAATATTTACATGATTTTTTGACTAGTTTCATCATATTTCGAATGATAACTATGAAAATTTTAATAATTTTTACTGTTTGAACCATTTTTACGATCTGAAATTTTCGAAGTCCAAAAAGTCATCCAGAGTAACAAAATTTTATGGCACAAAACGTAACGAAAAAAATTTCCTGATCCCCCCTGCCCCCTCCTCGTCAGACATATCCATGTCAAAATGCTAAAAAAAATCGCACAAAATTTTATATAAAGTTTTTAAATACGAAAAAATGTCTCCACACGAAACGAATTCGTATACACCATCGAGCTTATGGTGATTTCATCTCGTACACAAACCACGACCGAAACGCACTCATAGACCTACCCTCATGTCGATAAAAAACCAATTAATAAAAACACGTTGTCGTTTTAATTGCAGGCAAAATACTCGGAAAAATACTCGTCTTAATATTCATACCGCGTTGCGTCGTCGATCGTGTACCAAAAAAGAAAAAAATAAAAGAAAGAAAAAGACGCAGGCACACCTTACGCAAATTAATTTCGATCACGGTTATTGGAAACATCGCTCAATTGTACATATTGTGACTCATAATTTGAGAATTTTTCATCAGCTCGAATTTGCAAAATGCAATTGAGGGCGGGGGCGGAACAAGGGCCTTCGAGCGAAAATTTCGTTTTGAGTAAATCGCGTTTGAAAGTTTAGTTTGATATACCTCAACGAAAAAAAATTCTACAATATTGCTCTTTGTCTCATTTGAAAGAGCAACTCTTCAGCTACATTTTGGCAGTTTGACATTTGAAAAAAGTCCACTCCTTCCCCCCTC
>FIZU01002030.1:0-18181 GCA_900064475.1 Pseudococcus longispinus
AAAAATTTTCAGATTTCCATTGACTTTTTCAACTTGGAAAATTTCAGAGACAATGTTGACTTTTGGACATTTTGTCAGACAAACAATTTAGATTTCTTGAACTTGAAAAATAGACTTTCAGACATTTGTCAGACTTCTTTATGCTTAAAAATTTTTAAGAACTTAATTTTTGGACATGAAAATTTTCAATTTTATGGACTTGAAAAATTTCAAGAAAGTTCAAATCAGACATTTTGTCAGACAGCTTTTTACCTAAAGCTGACTTTTAGACGTTTTGTCGGACTTTTTTTGAATTTAGAAAAATTTTCAGATTTCTACTAACTTTTTACACATGAAATTGAATTTCGAAAATTTTTCAAAAAAAATTCACTTACGAAAATCCGTTACAATGACTTTTTGACATTTTTTCTGACTTTTTTGAGCTTGAGAAATTTTTTAAAATTCAAATGACTTTTTGGACTTGAAAATTTTCAAGAAAATTTCAAATATCACGACTTTATGAACTTGAAATATTCAATGGGCAAAAGCATATCCTATGTTTTGTGGTTTAATGGGTAGTATGGAAATGTCGGGGACTTTTTGTGGACTTTTGAAAACTTATGAATTTTAAAAAAGACATATATATAACTTTAGATATCAACCATCTCATACACTGCCCAAAACTAAATTTGAAAGAATTAAAAAAATTATTAAAATTGTTCCTTAATAATAATCTGAATTATAAAAATATTGTTAAACTGTTAATTGACAACGACTTATTTAAATTAATTTAATGTACTTAACTTGTGCTTTGTAAACCTAATAAGAGTGTTAAAAAAGCACAATAATACAATATACAACAACAACTTTATGAATATTCTAGGTCAAAATAATGGTACATGATGAATTTTTCTTCAATTTTTTCGGAAGATCCCCAAAATTATTCCAATTCTTATGAGAAAATAATTCCCTTTTTTTTATTTTTTCCTAAATGAATTTCAAGTGGCGACTTCGAGTTCCCAATTAAAAAAAAATAAAAAATAAAAATTAGATGAAGTTTGAAAATTTTTGATTTTTTCATTTTAGACTCTCTCAGTTTTTCCTCCGATCAAAAATAAACACTACAATTTTTAATCCTCTTCTCCAGAGTGATAAAAGAGAGAGTTTGAGGACTTTCAAATTTCAGCCCCAAAAGTTTGAGAGTCAAGGAAATACAGCAAACAAATCAGAAATGAAAAGATTTTCATCGCAGTTTTTATAATTTTGTTGAAAATTTGATAGAGATTTGGCAACTTTTATTTTACATGCAGGGAGCTGAAACTTTCTAGGATTTAATTTTCCATAAAAAAAACAAATTCAATATGTGTGGGAGCAAAACAAATCAGAAATTTTTTTTTTTCACCGAGTAGGTATAAATAAGAACCATCCTAACCTAACCCTACTATTTTTGGGAAGAGACGATGTTCTTCCAATTTTAGCAAAAAAAAACATTATCTGACTTTTAATGTCCGATGGTTCAAATATTTCTTAACATTTTTTGAAAATATTCGTCAAATTTTTCCTCAAAATTTCAGTTTTTTGAGATTTATTGAAATCGTGATAATTATATTCTTCACAATTTTCTTAATTAAATATTTCTTTTTAATGAATTTTCATTTTGGCAGATACAAGTTGATTTTCTTTCAAACGTGAAATTTAAAAACTACCAAAAGAAATTTTCATAATTTTTTTTTTAAATTTGATACTGTCATAAAAAGTAATTAAAATCATATTTCATAAATTTTTCATCTGACTCCACGTTTCAGAAAAAATTAGTAAAAAAAATCTCTAAAAATATCAACGAATTTTTCCTTTGAAAAAAAAGGCTGGCCTATTTTCCATTTTCTTTGAAATATAAACAAACTTTCAATTAGGAGCAATTACCTCAACTTGGACTTTGGTTTTTCCTTGCTTTGAATTCGTTTGGCCGCTGTTTATTCATTTACTGGGCTATGTAGGTCGATAGGTTCTCAAGTAGGTTGTTATTCAATTTATTTTCAACTGACATATCAACTGTGGGATTTCACTACGATATTATAGTCGGTTACCTTCTACGTTTTAATATAGTTTTGAGTGTAAAATTACACCACCGAGTCTTATAAAAATTTTAAACTAGTTTTTCTAAAGGTTCTGAAAAATTATCTCATTAATAATAACCCTCTTATCCAACGTGCGAGAAAAAGTTACCCAGTAATACGCCCGGAAACCCGCATTAAAAATTTCCAGAACCTCTCTTAAGGCAAATTTCAATTTAAAAATATAATTTTTTTCTCTTAAAGAGACTTTTTGCCGTGAAAAAAATAAGAAACGAATTCTTTGTATCAACCGAGTCACACCATCTGTCTTTAAATCTTAGGTACATGCCACTTCCAAGTTCCCAGCAAAGTAAACATTCGCGATATTTTTTCAACGAAAAATTCTCCGCGCTAATTTAATATTCGCTGTCTTAACTTTGCTTTTTATTCGTTATTCGGCGCGGTACAGAAGAGAGAAAAAAACGTGAAACCGAAAGTAAAATGATTTTCGTGTTCTGATTGAAAGAAAAAAAACTTTCATCACGCGGAAGCAATTTCTGAATGGCGCCATTTTTCGCTCTAATTATTGAACTAATTCATTGAAACGTAAAATGAGATAAAAGAATAAGACGAATAATTAATTAAATCCCGCATTAAAAAGTCAAAACACCGAATTTAAAGATTTCGCTTCGGCTGTGCCTGCCTATTGGCTTTTAGATTTTTTTTAACGAGGAAATATTGCCGACGATGAGTAAAAAAAGAAAATTTATAGGGCGTTGTTCTTATTGCTCTTGAATAATTTATTATCAATTTAATAAAAGTGTTTTACTTAATTAATTACCATTTTTTTTGACGCGAACTAAACCGAAAAAAAAGAAAGGGTGAAAGGTTTCCGTTGGTAAAACGATCGATGTTTTTCACCAACTTGAAATACTATAAATTTTAAGTGCAAGTTGTTACGAAGTGGTTCTTCATATTGGCAAATTAATAAGCCGAATGGTGCAAAAACATTAAGCTGGAAAATGTACTTTTATAAATTAAACTCGCAAAACTCACCGATAAATGCTGCCAAGTATTGTCTATATTTAAAACTTTTGCTTTTCAAATTCGGGGTATTTTTATCATCGTATTTTACACCGTTTTCCATTAGGTTATAGTTTGGGTTTTGCGAAAAGTTATAGATTATGTGAATTCATAAGGATGGGTGCTCGCGTTACATCGAACTCAACGTGGACCGGTATTTATCACACTGAAAATTATCATCGTGTGAGAGTCTGTTCGTGAACGATTTTATCAAATATCTGTTGATAAGAGTACATTACATACGTACTAAGTAAGCTTCTCCATACATCATTACAATTTCATATCAGTTTGGTATTTTATCACTGTTTTTTTTCTACATATTAATATAAATAAAAGCAACACAAACACGAAGTACTGACGCAACTATGACTGACAAATTATATTGATAAACATCACAATCGATAGGGAATAATTCTTTTTTCGCATAGGTACGTTGATTTTATCATGATGTAGCATTAAATTGATCTAATTTTTATGATTTACTTTGTTTAAATTTTTATTACCTATCGAAATGATTTGAGTTAGGAAATCACTTAATGAGGCCACATATTTTGAGCAAAAGTTATGAGGTATTTGAAATGGGAGCAAGAAATTTCAATATTTTGGAGAAAATTAAGAACAAAAAGAAATTTGAAAATTTTCTCAAAAGAGTGGGGGAGGGGGTCAAATGCACACAGATGTCTGAAATCAGCTTGAGAAATCAGTTCTCATGAATCTAACTCAGTAAGTTAAGGTTAAATGGTGAAATTGGTGTCTACTTATAGGAGTTTTCACGCTGAATCCGAGTGTGACAGTCTGCTAACCACCAGGTGCTGCCAAAGGGTTGCCAGACTGGGTCAAGGGGGGGGGGGTCGTGGAAAAAAAGGTTGATCATTGAAAATGGGATTTTCTCACCTAATTTTTCATACCGGGTCCGAATATGATGGTCTGCTAACACCTAAGTGCTGCCAAAGGGGTGAAAGACTGGATCAAAGGGGGATGAAAATCGTGAAAAATCGTACAAAATCAGGTATATTCGAAAATACTGCACTTCTTGCAACATTTGCCAGATTTTGTATGATTTTTCGCGATTTTCACCCCCTTTGACCCAGTTTGCCACCCCTTTGATAGTACCTGAGGGTTGACAGACTGTCATATTCGGATTCAGCGTAAAAAATTCTATAAGTAGACAGAAATTTCAGCGATTTTCCACCCATTGACCAACTCTGCCACCCCTGTAGCGGCACCTGGGGTTTGGCAGACTATCATATTCGGACTCAGACGCGAGAAAAAACCATTTTCAATGATCGACTCTTTTTCAAATCAGTTATAAGGGCGAATATACCTGATTTTGTATTATTTTTCGCGATTTTCACCCTCTTTGACCCAGTCTGCCACCCCTTTGGCAGCACCTAGAGGTTGGCAGAATGCCATATTCGGATTCAGCGTGAAAAATCCTATAATTAGACACCAATTTCACCTTTCAACCTTTTCATCTGAAAGTTCACAAAAATTTGTGAACTTTGAGCTTTCGCTGTGCTTGAAAGCAGCATCGGCGAATCGGCAGACTGGTGTTTTTGAGGAAGGGGCTATGTATACTAACTTTTGGGACCGGTCCCAGATTTCAACAATTTCGGCCATGTTTCACCATGGCATTAATTTTTTGATTTCTGACGAATTTTTATAAAATCTTTACAGAAAGCTCTTTTTAAAATAAAATTCAAAAAACCTCGTTTCCGTCTTATTTTGACCTTCAAAAAGTAATACTTATTTTACGTTTTTCAGTTAGGCCTACTATGAAAGAGCTTCCAGTGAGATTTCCTTAGAGATACCAATTTCATTTAGAAATCAATATCAAACTTTTGTTTGAAAATTCAAACGAACAAAGGCCTTGAATTTAGAATTAAGTACATAATTGACTAAATTCACCAAATTGTTTTTTCTTCCAATTCCCATTCTATGTATCGAACAGAAATTATACTTAAAATTTCAGCCATTTTCGTTCAGCCTTTTAATCATGATACTGTGACAAAACTTTCTACTTCCTTACCTCTATATCATCTTTGAAGCATAATTACAGCTTTTCAAAATAAAAATTCTTTTTAAAAAAATTATTTTCAAAGGACCATTTACAAATTAAAATTAAAATATATTTTAGATTCGCCCACGTGACCTTTTAAGAATCCTCTTGAGGTTTCATCGACGGATTACGTTTGAAATGGATCAATAATTTGAAAAACATGCATTTAGATAATCAAATTCAAAATTTTCCAATATTTTCTGTCAACCTTTTCCATCCTATTTTCAAATGAGATAATTTTAGAACCCCCCCTCCCTCAGGGGTTTAAATTGAATTATATTTTTGATTCCTTCCTTCCCCACTTTTTAGAAATCTTCTCGAGGGTTCAGCTCCAAATTACGTTTGAAATGGATCCGTAAGTTGAAAAACACTAAACAGGCACTTTGATATTCAATTTTCCAAAATTTTCCATCACTTCGTTTGTGTCACACTTTATTGAAATAACATTGAAAATGAATTCGGGGAAGATGTAGGTACGACAATAGCGTCCATTTCCCTGTCATTCAAAGTTTTGATGACGTCAGCATTTTTTGAAATTTTCCCTTCAAAAAATGTCAATAATTCGAATTACCTATGCTTCAAATATTTGATGACGTCATTATCATGATACAAAATTAATAAAAATATTTTTTTCTAGTTAAATTTGTCAAGAAAATACATAACCAAACTGTCCTCTAAATTTCATAACGTCATCAAAACTATAGAGGTGATAAAAATTCATTTTTCGAATTAAATTTTCATTGAAATATAAACGTAGCTCAATAAATGTACAGGTAACCAAACTGTTATCTAAATTGGATGACGTCATCAAAATTTTACAGCTTAATTTCACCTTTTCAAGGCGAAAATTCGAAAAAAAGAAATCCTAAGGGCCATCTAAACATTAAAGTGAAATTATATTTAAAATGTCAGCCAAATTTAAGCAGCCGTTTGGCCGTGATGATGTGATAAAAAAATTCAACTCACCTATATTTATTAAATAGAGAATAAAAAGAGGCATTTCCAAAAAGAATGGAAATTAACTTGGATAGGTACCTAATTCTTGTCCATAGACTGTCTAATGAAACCTTAAAACCAAAAAGCAGGATTTTTAACAGTACCTTTCGTAATGAAAAAATGCCTCCTTCCCTCCAAACAATAAAATAATGTTTTCACAAAATCACCAGTATAAAAAATTCGAAAAAAAAGGTTGCTATGAAAATTTGAAATTTTCAAAAATCAATGATATTTGACGTTCAAAAAATTTCCCAGTTTATTCAATTTTAATTTTTCGCTTGAATGGCGATTGGCAGGGCTCAAATTTGAAAAAAAAAATAGGCGATTTAACTTCATTTTATCCAAAAACAAGACTTTTGCAGGATATTAGAAGGTTCCAACAGAAAGCAGGAGTATTAGACAGCCTGGTTTAGTATAATAATTCACAATCCAGCCAATTTCAGTTGAAAAAAAGTCTCGCACTCATTTCTAATTTTTTTCAAAAAATCCTTTAAAATTTTCAAAATCAAGATTTTGGCCGAAAATTTTTTAGAGGCAAAGTGGAGAAAGTATGACACTTGCAGCATTTATTTTTAAAGAAATAAAAAAATCAGCAAGTTGAAAAGATCCTTATTCCAGTAGGTATTCTGCAAGTAAATATTGTACTTGTAATTCGAGATTCTTTTCCGCACGCATCCGGTGATTTAAAAAATTTCTTCATCTATTTTCCATCATAAAAAGTTCTATTTTTAAAATTTCATCCCACTTTTTTTGAATCATACTTTTTTTTACTTTTCTGCGAGTACCTGTGGTCGCACAATTCGCAACAGAGTTGTAATTCTTTTTTTATTCACTTTAATTCATCTTTTCCGACATTTCATCGAACCGAAAATGTTTCAAAATCTTCAATTTTTCTCAAATAGGTACGAAATTTTTGATTTTTTTTTCAACTTTGTATCCTCCTGATTACTTTTTTCGCTACTTTTCAAAAAAAAATTTAGAAACCTTCCTCCCCCAAGATGGCTTCCGTTCAATTTTGAGAAATTTTCAGAAAAAGGAATGAAAATTACAGCTTCTTTGTATTGCTGAAAAATTTTTAAGTAGAAGAGAATTATTAATCAATTTTTTTTCTGAGTAAAGAAGGCCTCATGATTTTTCTATTTTTTCACCACTTTTTGACGAAATTTTGACAAAATTCACCATCTTTTAACTACTATCACTACCGGTTAGACACCATTTGGTCAAAAAGTAGGGATCCCCCCTCCCCGGACTCTCTTAGTCATTTCCATTTCCATACTACTCATGAAAGTATAAAACATGGGATACACTTTTGCTCTTTCTGCTAAGTCAAATTGAAGTGCACATTCCAATCTGATATAATGTCTCACTTTATCTAATTGTAAGTTAAAAGAGTCGGACACAATGTTATCATGTCTCGTGAAATGTCTAAAAGTCAAATTTTCCAAGTTCAAAAGTCAACTGACCACTTCATAAAAATTTTCAAAATCGAAAAAGTCAAAATTCCTGAAATTTTCCAAGTTCAAAAAATCGTCTAAAATCTAAAAAAATATTCAAGTCCAGAAAGATCTGAAATAGTATGACAAAGTGTCTAAAAGTCAGCGTGACGGAATTTCGTGACGTTTATTGCAGGTTTGGTCATTGCAAAAGCATATTATCAAGTTGAAAAAAACTGACCAATTTTTTATTGCTATGAGTATTTCTTTTTGAAAATTTTCTGGTAAAAAATTTGAGTCGTAATTTTTTCTGACTGGTTGGGGGCTAAATGGTCTCTATTCTCTTTTTTGAAAATTTCTCAGCATTGAAATGAAGTCATTTGAGCGGAGGGGAGGCGATTTCTAAAATTTTTGTGTATCTATAAATATCTCCGAAACGAAAATACAACTTTAATTGATACTTTTTAAAGTCAACATTTTCCCAAGAATCATCTCCTCGACTAAGAAATTCCTCTCTACTTCGTCTTCTACTCGGCAGTGATTTAATTACTCCGAGGGTTAAATAATTCTCGGCATTATTACGCGTTAAAGGCGAAAAATTACACTTTGGCGGAACTTCAATGAATTAGATTCGCCTTAGTTTGATTCATTCTGCATAACAAACGTCTTCCTCGCCGTAGCAACGATTTCAAATGTCTCATGAAATTTAGTACGTTGTGGTTACTTCATATATTACAGATAAGAGATGGTACTTTGGTTTCGTAATTTAGTCTAATTAAAGTAACGTCGGAATTGATAAAGTAGCGTGAATAATGGCCTATTTGATTTTCTCTAGCATCTGCTTCTGATGCTGTATAACGCGTCTTGGCAATATTAAAAAAACATTTTACTGTTTCTGAATACCTACAGATAAGAAATCGAATAACGATTACCTTGAGGGAAAAAATTCGGTATATTTTCTTTTCTAAATTACTATACACGCGAATACCTACTTACATTTGCTTTCGTACAAACGCAAACAGTAAATTCGCTTACTCGACGAGAATTCACGACTGCATATATTTATACGTACAATTTCGTAAAAGTACCCGAAGAAGGAAAAAAAACAGTCAGCGGTAAAATCTTTTAATACTTGAACCGAAATAGTCGGAATTTATTCTAAGGGCAGACCAGATTAATCTATTTTTCCACGTTCGCCTCGTCCTCGCTTCCGTACTCGCCTCGAATAAAAATCAATATACTGAAAAATACCTCTCGTTAGTGGTCAACAGTAGACCACGAGTATAATTCCCAAATTGATATTTTTCATCATTTGTACTCGAACAAAAAGAACGAAACAAGGATGAACCCTGTTCCATTAATGAAAATCCCGCCGCCGGCAATAATTATCAAGTATAATTAGCTGTAATTTGTTGGCTACGCGATATTTCCACCTTTACCGCAAATTTTTTCGTTCCAGTGGCACCGACGACGCAGCGCCGAATACAAAACAAAGACATTTCTTCATCAACTACCGAATTAATTTACTACCAACAAGAAAATTAAATTTTCAAAAGCACCCCAGTAAAAATTAATCACGCGACTTTTTCATACGAACGTGTACATAAATTTGCATAATTAACTTTTAAAGGCGCAATTTCCCAACGATGATTTTTTTTCACCGAGTTGTAAGTATATTACGTGTCGAAAGATAAATTTCGCACGTTTGGTATAGAGATAGATTTTTTTTCCACTTTGGAATCGTTATCGCGTGCATTTCGTAATTCAACTCGCAGATGAAACGTTTCGAGTGTATAAAAAGTTGGATTTTTTTATCCTCTTTGCTGATTCAGTAAATTATTACATTGTATACGTAGGTAGATTATGTATTTGACGATTGTGTAAATCTAACTACGTAATATTTACGTAGGTGTATCTTTCGAGCAGCTTAATCGAACCATGACCAGACAACAGATCAGCTATGGCAATAAATTGCACAGATAATAATTTGATGAGCTCGATAAACTTTTTTTTATCGAAATTCGATTAAAATTTCAATGTCAATACTTTTTTTGGTCGATGGTCGAAGCTTCCGCAATTAACAAAAATAACGAAAGGTAATAAAGCATTTTGAATTCTGAAAAGGAAAACGAGCCACGTCAAATCCAAGGACTAATTTTTCTTGCAAGAAAGTGTAGGTGATTCGCGATGACGTCAGAAGGGAAAAGAGGAGCTTAATACGGTCATATCGTTACGTATTTTCAATGATACCCTCACGTTAAAAGCATCTGTGAAAATTTCCCGATTATAAATTTTCATCGAACGAATGGCACGTGTTACTTTTGGATTATTTTTTCAAAATTTTACTCATTCTATCATCGAAAATTTGGTGATTTTGCTACAGTGAAATTTATTTTAAATCCTGGCTATCAATAAAAGGAACATTTTGTTTGAGGTTAAGAATCTCAAAATTATTGATAACAAAAATAAATTGATAACTGAATTGAAATGTTTTCAAATATTACAGCTTCTCTCAACTTGTATTAATGCTTTTTCTCCTATTTGAAAAATTTAGAAGTTTAATTTGTATGAAGACATTACGTTTTCATGCAATCATTTCAGCCTTTGTTTTGAGACAAGATAAATTTGGGACAATTTGCAGGGTGGTATAAAAATGGAAAAGATGAAAAAAATTGATGGGCTTAAAAAGCAACGAGAAAGTTTTAAAAAAAATATCTTAAATATTCTGACATGGATATGTCTGATAGCTGGGAGTCGATCTGAAAATTTTGTCCATTTTTTTGTGTCCATAAATACCGTTACGAAATTCCTTGACGATGACTTTTAGACATTTTGTTACTTTTTTGGAATTTGACATTTTATTAGACAAACAATTTAGATTTTTTGAACTTTGAAAATTGACTTATAGACATTTTGTCAGACTTTTTTGGAATTTGAAAGATTTTCAGATTTCTATTGACCTTTGGAACTTGGAAAATTTTCAGAGATAATGCTGACTTTCAGACATTTTGTCAGACAAACATTTTAGATTTTTTGAACTTTGAAAATTTTAGAAATCGGGGAAACTTTCCGATATTTTTGTCAGGTAGACTTCTTGGGTTTGGAAAAGTTCAGATATTACGCTGATTTTCAGACATTTTGTTGGACTTTTCTGGACTTGGAAAATTTTTAAGAACTCAAGTTAATTTTTGGACTTGGAAAATTTCAACTTTATGAACTTAAAGAATTTCAAGAAAGTTTAAATCAGACATTTTGTCAGACAGCTTTTTACTTAACGCTGACTTTTGGTCGTGTTGTCGGACTTTTTTGAATTTGGAAAAATTTTCAGATTTCTACTGACTTTTTGTATTTTGAATTGGACTTTAAAAAATTTTTAGCCAAGTTCCGTAACAAAATTCGCTTACGAAAATTTGTTACGCTGACGTTTGGGTATTTTGTCAGACTTTCTTGGAATTATAAAATTTTTCAGAATTCAAATGATTTTTTGGACTTGGAAAATTTCAAGAAAATTCAAATCAGACATTTTTTCAGACAGCTTTTTACCTAACGCTGACTTTTAGATATTTTGTGAGACTTTTTTGAACTTGGGAAAATTTTCAGATTTCCACTGACTTTTTGTGCCTGAAAGAATTCAGAGATCACACTGACTTTGAGACATTTTGTTAAGCTATTTTTTTTTTTAGATTTTCACGAGCAAAGGGAATCGAAAAAAATTGTGGATAAGTAATTAGACAATAATCGTATCTGAAAACAATTTCATAAATGTTTACTGTTCAACTTATCTTTAAAAATGGTCAGATTTTGGTCATATTATTTTAAAAAAAAAATAAAAACACTTATAAAGTAGGAACAAATTAGTAAAAAATTTTAATTTTTTTAATTTCACTTAAAATTTTTCAATTTTGAGACCTTTTGGCGAGATATGAATTTAAATTACAGACCTAAAATATTTACCTCGATCTGGTCTAGTGACGTAATTTTACGACTTTTTCCAATTCGTTTCTCCCACTTTCCAAAAAAAAAAGCAAAACACGAACGAGTTTAATTCCCAATGATAATGTTACTGCAACTTTAAAGTCACTGAAAAAGCGAACAGCTAGAAACTGTTCCTTTGGAAATTTTTCCAACGTTGGGAGGGGAGAGAGGGGTTGAAAAATGAAATTGAAACTTGGTACCAAAAAAAAAAGCAATTAGTCAGAAAAATTCTTCTTTAAAAAAAAAACTAACACTCGTAAAACATTTAAAAAATTTTGAATCCATTTTTGAGGTCATTCTTACTCAAAATCCAAATGGAGAGACACTGAAAACTAAAACTTTTCAATTTAATGCGATGAACATGCTTAAATGGGATCGAAAAAATTATGTTCGAGTCGAAAAATTAAGAAAATTGAGCATTTTGAGTCAGAAATATTGAGAAAAAATATAGCATTCGAGTTGGAAAGAATTATATGAGTTAGAAATTTTTCAATTTTACCTCCCCTTTTTTTACACATAATTCCAACGTTGGGTTTTCCCGGAACAATCACCATGACTCTCAAATACTCAAATTTCAGAATCTCAGAATCAATCATTTCTATTTTCCAAACTGAAAAATTATAATTTTTTTAAAAAGTTCATTTATTTATCAACCTGAATACAAGACTAAAATACGTAAAAAATATAAATAATTTAAAAAGTCTTATTGGAAAAGTTCTCGTAAAACTAATAATAGAGTAGAAGGTAGGAATATGGGTCACATTTTTGTTTTTTTGCATAACTCAAAATCCAATGGTCTAAACTTAGCTTTCTAAGTCTCAAAATTATTGTAAAATATTCTAGTTTCATTCTAAGGAGGATTTTTTTTGTATTGTATTTCAAAATTTGCAAAAAATGGTGATTTTGGAAATGACGAATAACTCTAGTTACTAGTATCTTCCACTTTGTAGCACCACTCGATCAAGAAAAATTAAGGGAGTCTCCTACCTTCCACTCTAACTCGTCATAAAAATTGTCAACAAACTGCTACCCAAACTTCAATTAATAATCAAATCTGGCTTTGGTTTCTCCATCTGCTCAATACGCACCGGGACAACGTATCGTATTCGAGGAGGAGGATTTCCAACGATAATAAATTTCATAACATAAAAAGCCATTATTATGCAACATAATCCTAGCATGTAAAAAGTCCCACTATACTGGAAATATTCCGTCGAGGTGAAAAAAAATTTAGCAGTCAAAAAAGCAGTAATACTGCTAACCAACTGACCATAGCTCATAGCCAAACTCATAACGTTCTTATCAAATATTCTAGAGAAAATGATAAAAGGTACAGCAGCAATACCAATGGTAAAACTTAACATATAACTCAACACACCAATTAATGGCAAAGTCTTTACGAGGAGACTATCGTATCCTTGTTCGAGTGCGGTGAATCCACCTCCGACTACAAACAATGACATAGCAGCTAACAAATAAGATATGACTAGTAACAGTTTTTGGTTAACTTTGTTAACAAGTAAACCAGTAGTACAACAACCGAATATTTGGATCACTCCCATAACAACTGTGGACAACCCTGGTGATATATTACTGCCAGCTTGACGAAAAATCTTCTCCGTGTAGCTGGTGATGACGGTAATTCCAGATATTTGTTGACCTGACAGTAGCATCATCGCGATGAACACCGAAGCAGTTGTACTTCTCGATGTGAACAGATCTTTGAACGATACACGAGATTGGAAAGCAGGACGAGATTGTATATCGGCCATTTCTTTACCAACTTTGTGCTCTTTGTTGCCTCTGAACCACATGAATGATTCTTTGGCACGTTGTTCTTGGTTATCCATCAATAGATAAATTGGACTTTCTGGTAGCCTGAAGAACAGCAACAGGAAGGCGATAGGAAACGATAAACAAATGGTGTTGAGAACATTGTAGGTGAAAAAAGACCCACAAAGGTATATCACGAGGAATCCAGCGTTCAAGAAGATTGCACCGAGTGAGCACATGGGTCCTTTTAATCTGGCGCTGGTGATTTCATTCGTATATGACATACCGACCACCAAACTTCCACTGACCGAGACGCCCAATAAAAATCTGCATATGAGAAGTACCCTGAGATCTGTCTTGTATAGAATTCCTGCCCAGGCTGATGTTTGTAAAAGACCAACCACGTATCCGGCGATTTTTCTACCGAATGTTTCTGTGATTGGATTCCATATAAGGCAACCAGCCATTCCTCCGAAATATAGGACTGATGTTATCCACGAGAATTCTTCTTGGCTCAATATACCTGAGAAAGTTTCGTTTAGATTTGTTACATTATTCCATGAATTCGTGTCGTTTAGTTTTATGAGGTACTTTGCGGTGGGACTGGTCCATCCTGAGGCTATTCCTCCGCACATTACAGGAAGGAATACTGAAAATAAGAGATAATACGGGTATGAATAATTGAAAAATGTCTATTATCATTTTGAATTTTGATGTTTTTTTGAGAAAAAGTTGCAAAATTTCAAACCAGAATTTTTTAATGCAACGTAAAAAATTTTTACGATGGAATTACAATCATGTACATAGGTGATTTAATCGTTTATTCGAATGAATAGACTCGCTCATCGTTACAAATAGAATTATCAACGTATTGAGATCACCGACGAATTAAAATAAAACCTGTTTTCTGCACTTTGTATTATAAGAAAAAATTTAATAAAATAAACACATTTCCTTTCAACTGAAAATTTTCAGCTTCCGAGCATTTTGAAAATTCTCAGTTTTCGCAACGTCAACACAATAAAAATTGTAATTAAATTACTTACCAACTATACAGCTGACAACCTGTCGTATTCCATCCCTTTTAATTTTCTTCTCGTCGGCCAAATTTACCATTTTGAAAACACGCGTCACTTTTAAATCATCACGAAACTTATTTCAAAAAAAACGAAACGCAAGTCACGCGAAGAAAGCAACTCGAAAAGCTAAAAACACAATTACCAACTCTTTAGCAAGTATTATACCATTAGTGTTTAATCAACTAGTAATTAGGCGAATTCTGTATCAATATTATAGGTAATTTCTATCACCTCCTTCTTTTTATTTATTGATAACGTCGAGAATTTTAATTACCAATAATTACGTGTTACATTTTTCACCAATTTTTTATGCCATGTGCGATGCAGTAATTAGTTTCGACGAATGTGTGATTTTTCGTATTCGAATTTGAGCCAAAGTGTTGCAAATTTTCACACAGGGTTCAAGTTTATCGAGGCGATATTATGAAATCAATTTGTAGCTTAATTGGTTCATAGGATTTTTTTAAAATGTACATTGTGATTATGATTGTCTGATTAGCGGCGTGAAAAGAACCGAAAATAATGTTATCAGTTTTAGAAAGCCACCGCGATAATTTTCACGTTTAGTAGTAAATTAGTGTTTTGTTGGAGTAAAGAGGTGTAACGTTTGAGATATGGGAATTGGGCTAAAGAAAATAATTTTTTTCTCTAGAAGTAACTCAAACAAATCAAAAGATCAAACTTTACTTCCGCTGATAATAATCAGTTGATTAAACCTTGAAAGATTTCCATAAATCTGAAAGTGAACTCTCCCTCTTATCACTTCTGAAGATGAGAAAGAATACAATTTGGGATATATGGAGATCAACTTGAAACAGTGTCGAGCTGGCAACTTTTTGAGCCCCCAGGGACCAAATCCTGCAAACTTCTTGCCACTAAAAATGTTTTTTTTTTTTTTTATTTTTAATGCGTCATTTTCAGTAATTTGATTGCAATATCGTGGTCAGATCTTCATTCAAGGGAGAAGCGTTCGTGAAAAACTGCAATTTTATAAACTTACTTAAAGTTTTCAGTGAAATTATATTAATTTTTTCAACGTGTCACCTATCAAGAGTCAAAATTCAGTGAGGATGGAACTAAGATTCAACCGAAATTTTTGTTGGAAAAATAAAAAGATTTCCAGTGGAACGCTCTGGATGGGGAAGAAATCATTATTTTCTTCATTGAAAATATTTCCAAAAAATTCACAAAGTTTTTTCTTTTTTTATTGTTCGAAAAAGCACTATTCTTTTTAAATTCCTTGTTTTTTTCTATTGTATTTTTTTCGAACTGAATTTCCAAGCTCCCTGCCTCTTTTCCCCCTTCACTATCGATGAAATAATTTGAAAGGGATAGTTTTTTTCCATTTGGAAAATTCCAATGAAATTTTAAAACGGAAAAAAATGATTTCAATTGAAGTACAAAAAATTAGAATTTTTTTTCTCAACCTCTATACATACGAAAACCAGTTCAATCAAAAAAGTCCGTTCAAAAGCATAATTTTTCAATTTTTGGATAACACAAATTTGAAACTGAATGTTCTGATGGGTTTTTGTGACACCCAAATTTTCAGAATGACCTGCAGCCAAAAGACACAAACCTCTAAAAAAAATTTCCAAGTTCAAACACTAGATTTTTTCAATTTCTTCTTCTAGCTACAACTTCTTCCTAATCTAACATAAAATTCCAATGCAATCGCACGAAAAAAAAAAAATTCTGAAAACAAAATTCTTGCTCTATTGAAAGAATCTAGATTGATATTTGAACTCGTAATCGTAAACAAACCGAAGTAATCAATTCTATCAATAATGGTGCAATTTAAACGACCTACATTAGTCAAATAGGTATTCCTTATAAACACGCACGTCGTACACACGTTCAAAATCTAAAATTAAATCATCCTAATAAATTCATACTTCGATTAAATTATCTGCTTTAAATCAGTATACCTACAAACGGATATTCTTATTATCTACATGAGCAGGTCACCTCTGGATATTTTTTCCACTGTATGATCATTTGCAATAAGCATGAAAATAAAACTATCGAGTGCGTCATATCGCAGTACCCATATTAGATGAAATTGAGAAAAATGTTTAATTTTTTTTCAGAAATTAAATCAATCGAAGTTTATTTTAAAGTATAACGCCATTTGAGAAAATTAAATAAAATTATGCACGATTCATTACGATTTTTCCCCTTCAAAATTCATTTTTATCAATGAGTAGTTATAATTAGGTGCTCGTAATTTATACGTACATAATATTTTTATCGAAATTTTCATTAATTTTTTATTGTTATTTTTGTTATTTTGCAGATTAGTTTTGCATGGCTGAAGCATTCAGGAAATGGTATCGAATGAGCATGTTCTAAGTGATTGATATTCCATTGAAACATTCGTTAGGTAATACTTGCTTGATTTTACAAAAAATTTCTAAATATGACTCCCAATTTGTATTTTTTATACAGAGTGGCCCATTCACAAAGTCAAAATGAAAAAAAAAACTTCGACTTCAAAAATATACAAAACTAAGCCCCCTAGAAAATACTAATATCTTTTAGAAGAAAGAGGATTTAAAGCTCTACAATTTTTATCCCTTGCATTTTTTTCTTAGCACCCTTAATTTCAACATAAAATCCATGTTTATGAAAAATTTATAACGACGATGCTATTTTTTTGTTTTTTTCTTCATTTTTGAAACCATCGACGTTGTACGTTTCCTATTAACATGGATTTTCTGGACAAACTAAGGGTGCTACGGAAAAAATGCAAGGGATGAAAATTGTAGAGATTGAAATTTTCTTTCTCCAATGAACTATTAGTTTTTTTCTAGGGGGCTTGGTTTTCGAAATATTTGTAGTCAAAGTTATTTCATTTTTGAAATTATCAACTTCGTAAATTTCCCATAGACATGGATTTTTTGGAGAAACTAAGAATGCTACGAAAGAAATTCAGGGGATGAAAATTGTAGAGCTTAAAATTCTCTTTCTCCAATGATCTATTAGTTTTTTTTCTAGGGGGCTTAGTTTCTGAGATTTTTGCAGTCAGAGGCTCAGAGTTTTTGTTTTTCATTTTCAAACCCATCGACCCTACAGGGTGTTCCGGTAGCAGTGCATCGCCTTCAAATCAGATACGCAGCTTTTCAAACGACATATGTGTATGTATGTTTGCCGATCCCAGGATTTGAAGGGACAAAGTTATGAACTAGCCCTGGTAGATGTTTCAAAACGTCGTAAATCCGTTGGTGATATAGATAGACATTTAAAAAAAAAACTTTCCTGTAGAACTTTTCAAGCTCAATAAAAGGAGTTATATTCATGTTTTGCCTAACTCTAAAATTGAAGGAGCTATACTGATTTGAAAATTTGTAGGCTTCATAACTCCTTCAGTTTTCAAGTTATGCAAAATTTTGTAAGACCCATTTTTGTTGAGCTTTTTGAGCTCTATAAAATGAGCTAATAATTTTTTGCTCAACTCCAAAATTGAAAACATGAGAGACCATTTTGAAAAAATGTTGAAAAGAAAAAATTTAATTTTGAGAAAATAATGTCACTTTTCATCTTTTTAGTGGTTGCAGCTCCTTTAATTTTAGTTATGCTAAAAATTATGAGCTCATTTTGTAGGGGTCAAAAAGCTCAACAAAAAATTACTCCGACAGAATTTTGCATAACTTGAAAACTGAAGGATTTGTGAAGCCTACATTTTTTCAAATCACTGTAGCTCCTTCAATTTTAGAGTTAGGCAAAACATGAATATAACTCATTTTGTAG
>FIZU01002038.1:0-10780 GCA_900064475.1 Pseudococcus longispinus
ATTGGTCGAATTTGAGAAATCGATAATCGAAATCGAATTTTAGATTATCGATTTTTTCACAAATGAAACTAAGAAAAATGTTGATACCTGGTTCAAAAAATTATTTATCGATGGGTCGAATTTGAGATATCGATAATCGAAATCGAATTTTAGATTATCGATTTTTTCACAAATGAAACTGAGAAAAATTTTGATACTTGGCTCAAAAAATTATTTATCGATTGGTCGAATTTGAGAAATCGATAATCGAAATCGAATTTTAGATTATCGATTTTTTCACAAATGAAACTAAGAAAAATGTTGATACCTGGTTCAAAAAATTATTTATCGATGGGTCGAATTTGAGATATCGATAATCGAAATCGAATTTTAGATTATCGATTTTGTCACAAATGAAACTGAGAAAAATTTTGATACCTGCTTCAAAAATCCTTCGATCAAATTCATTTGAATAATCGTTCGATCGATCAAAATCGATTTAAGAATTTTTATATGATAAAAAAAGGCATTTTTTCATTGCTTTATCAATCAATGTTTTCAAATTTAAAATTTTTCCTCTTTGATCGATGCATTTTCAACATTGGGGTATTTAGGGGTGTCGGGGGGGGGGGGGGGGGGGGGGGGGTCTAAATTCCTCCTTGATGACTGAAAAGTTGGAAAAAAGACCTTCTAGACCCGCTGTGGTCATTTCGATTTCCATGCTACCCAAGAAAATATAAAACATGGGATATGCTTTTGCTCTTTCTGCTATGTCAAACTGAAGTGCACATTCCAGTGTGACATAATGTCTGACTTTATCTAATTGTAAATTCGAAGAGTCGGACACAATGTCATCATCTCTCGTGAAATGTCTAAAAGTCAAATTTTGAAACAATATAAATTTTTCCAGGTTCAAAGGTCAACTGACCTTTTCATAAAATTATTCAAAATCGAAAAAGTCAGAATTTCTAAAATTTTCCAAGTCCAGAAAATCTAAATTAGCTTGATAAAATGTTTGAAAGTCAGCCTGATCTCTGAAATTTTCCCAGTCCAAAAAGTCAGTAGAAATTTGAAAATTTTTCGAAGCCCAAAAAAGTCCAATAAAAGGTCTAAAAGTCAGCCTGGCGGAATTTCATATCGATCGCGATACATGTAGGGTAGGTATTTAATTTGATAAAATAATGGATATTCAATTTTACACAAAATCTCAATTTTTTCGCAAAGATCCCCCCTTTCCCCGCCCTAAATGACTGTCTGGCAACGCTGCTGATTCTCAATTTCTTAATTTGTCAAAATTTTCAAGGCATCTCTCGCAAAAGCTTTCAAATTTTTTCGATGATTAAATTGTTCATTAATTATTACAAGCTTAGTTGATCAATGACTGATTTTTTTCGAAGCAGATATATTCATTTTTCGAAAATGCATTTCTCGTAAGTAAAATAGATACCTATCTATCTAATTTATTTCGTAAAATTACCCATAATTGTTCTAGAGTCACAGCTGCAATGGAAAATTCACCATTTCACCATTTCCACATTTTTCTTTCATCTTCGAATAAATTTTTAATTCAATCCCTCTAATAAAATAATGTCTCGCTGCGAAATAATCCACGTATACATACAGAAGGCCTGCGAAAAAATATTCGTGCTTATTTTAGGGTTATTTTTAAATCTCGCTGCTTGAAAGCTACCCGTTGTACGTATAGTAGGCGGCGATTTCTTATGAAAAATTCAAACTCATCGCTTTTTTTCCCATCTTTGGCCTATTCCTTTCAAGTATTGTTACGTAATAGTTGAATAAACCGTAATGTAATCAAGAGCAAAAAAAAAAAATCCACCCTCGTAAGTTGAAAATCGACGTAAAAATATTTTCGATTTAAAACATAATTACGTTTAATTCTTCACCAAACACAGCCCTAATACGAGGAGAATGATTTTTTACGAGGTTCCATTTTTCATCTACCTACTGCTAAAAACTCGACTGTACGAAAATGCTGCGTGATGAAACAACGATGGCGTAATTTTCGCTCATCTATTTTTTTTTACGTTCCTCGGAAAAAAAGACCCATCTTTTTGGTGCAGGATATCGAAGCGATGAAGGACGAAGGAAGGAATAAAAAGTGAAACTCGCACCTGAGAATGTTACTCGCGAATAGGACGAGACGAAGCACGCTTCGTATTTTATATTTCACCAGGTTACCACACTTTTAGTTGACTTGGCGGGCACACGGTGATCTTTTCATCGTTTTGTAATAAAATCTAGCCGCGATGGGGAGAAACACCCTAAATACGATTTTATTTTCATTTCTACAGAATTTATACTAAATGACGATATAAATCGGTTATTTTTTTTCCTCGCTGTTGTCGATTTATTCGTTGGATCAGCATTGTATGCGTAAGGTAGGTTTGTGTCGAGTGGTTCCCCTCATCATGGGTTATATCTGTATTAGCCACCTGTTACGTGGGTATCTTATTTTATACGTACGTGATGAATATTTGCTGAAAACGATACTTGTGTATCCCGTAGCGTAGTTTATTCTTAAAAATGTTATTATGTCAGATGTTAATTTCACAATAGAAGGTATTTTTTTGCTTCGTTTTGCCGCTTTAAAGCGGTATGAAATACGAACACTTGAAGTCATTGTTTTAAACATTGTATACGTTTCGTGTCAGAAATGAGAAAATAATCATGAACATGTGACGTCGAGAGTCGACGGCGTTTCTCTCGTAAACAATCGTTTCGTTGACAGGTTAATCAACTGATAGTTAATTTTTCTTATCTATTCGTTCGACTTTTTATAATTTTGGGTTTCTTATCGATGACCTTTTTTTGTTTCTCGGTTTCCTTTTTCCATTTATGTAGGTAGATAGGTTTTTTTTTTTGGAATCATCGATTCGAGTCTGACAAAGAGTATTTTAACGTGTATGGAATACCAGCGTAGGAGGAAGCGAGCAGGGTAGAAATTGGAAATGGATTTGTATCGGGCGGTATAATAAATTATATTTATTATGTGCTAATTTTACGACTTTTATGTGCGAAGAATCGCCACCTTTTGATGAAATATTAAAGAGGAAGAATTCGTGACAATGGTGAAAAATATTACCAAAATGGCCCGTTTTCTTCGGTAATTTCACCACGACGACGACGACGTGTAGGTTTTTTTTCCTTTTCTCTCTCTCTCGCTCGCTCTTTCGTACCCCTATTCTTCATTACCTTTTATCTATCGTTCCTTTTATAATATACAGGGTTTTTATATCGTATTACTTCATCGCCGGCGTACATTCGTTGCCATGTCATTTTATCATAAATTATTTCCTTATTCGAGTTTATCGTGTATGTAATGTAAGTACGTTGACATTTAAATTCGCTCTTAGCAGAAGGAGCTGAGGCGAGGTGTAGCCGTGTATAGATTTCAATAGACGTCTGTTTCGAAAATTGTATAAGTTGGTATTAAGGTGGATTATATTAAGTTCGTAGCCTTATTTTCGCGCAGCCGGATTAATTATTCTTGATTTTGGAGTAATGGGTTTATTATTTATTCGCTCTTTGGTGTATTATTAATAAGCGAATTGTACTTGGGTATATCGAGAGTCGATCTGTAGAATTTGATGAAATTATTATTTCAATTTTATATTAAGTCGAAATGGTTTTTATGATTTTTGAAGGAATTTTTCCAAGATTTGTGTGTAAGCTGATTTGATTCGATTGGAAAACTTGAATAAATTTATTGAAAGCCAGAGAAATTGATTCGAGGAACTGAAAATTTGGCAATAAAAATCTTATTGACGAGGATTAATTGATGTTTCTGTTCTAATTAACAAATTTAAAATTTTAATTTCATGGAATGATGTAGAGAGAGGTGAATTTTTTTGCATTGAGATCAAAATATCTGAAATCATGATGAAATCTTCTCGGTTCATGCTTGAAGGAAGTTGGTTGATACGAGAGGGGGGGGGGGGGTTGAGTGATTTCAAAAATCATGTATCTGTTGTGACACTAGATAAACACCTACAGGACCAGATTAGTGTTGAAAAACTTTTTTGAAATTTTTTCAACATTTCCCTCTCATTTTAAGCCAATTTAATTTTAAAATGTCGAATGGAAATTTCCAAGAAATTCAAAAAAAAATTACCTATTAAAATTTGATTAGTTTGTGAATGCATTTACTCGAGAAGATATTTTGGAAGAATTTCTCTTTTTCAATCTTGTTTTTTAGTCTAGAAAAACAACATAATTTCTGCAGTTTTTTCTTTCTAGTGAAATTTTTCAATTTAAAAGCAATTTTTTTTAAAATTGAAATTTTTTATACCTTTGATGACAATATATCAGCTCATTGAATCCATCGTGTGCGATTTTTGATCCGGAACGGACCAAAAGTGGACAAGGCAGACTACTTGCCAAACTCTTCAGAATAAAAAATGATAAAATTTCAATTTTAGTAAAAAAATTAGATCAGAGTGAAGAGTAGTCACCTTTTCCTTTTAGAAAATTGGAATTAAATTCATATTAGGGGACTTCACCCCTCGGGCTTCACTCGAGGGTAGGCCTTAAAAAACCTTCAAAAAATGTTTAAAAAATAACAAAATTTTGATTTTTTTATCCCGAAATTTGAAATTTTTGTACCTTGATGCTTGATAACACATCTACACGTCAAAAGAAACATTTTGAAAAAAATGATCAAGATCGGTCCAAAAAAAAAGTCAAAATCAGTATAGCCTATTGGGAGAGACTGGCGAAATATGTATCATAAGGTTTTCTTATTTCTAAAAAAGTTGAAAAAATGTCAAATATGTTTGAAAAATGACAAAATTGTTTTTTCTGTCCCAAATTTGAAACTTTTTCTCCCGAAAAAATTCAACAAAAATCAAAAAAAAATTTCAAAAATAACAAAATTTTGATATTTTTTCCCCAAATTTGAAAATTTTTGGATATTGATGCTTGTTGACACATCTACTCGTAAAAGGGAATATTTTGAAAAAAAAAACAAAATCTGTCCATTGCTGAAAGAGGCTGACAAAATATAATTGTTGAAAAAAATACCAAAAATGTTTAAAAAATTACATACATATCTAATTATGATTTTTTCGGCCCCTTTGAAAATGTTTTCCATAAAACTTTTAAAAACGTCAAAAAATGTTGAAAAACGAATTTTTTCCAGAAAAGAGTTGAAAATGTCAAGAAATGCTGAAAAAAACAAAATTTTGATTTTTTTCTGTCGCCTTGAAATTTTTTTCTGAAAAAACGTCAAAGAATGTTAAAAAATGAATTTTTTCCAAAAAAAAAGTTGAAAATGTCAAGAAACGCTGAAAAAAACAAAATTTTGATTTTTTGCTGTCCCAAAATTAAAAAATTTCGAACTTTAATGTTCAATAAGGATGACACTTCGTATACGCCAAAAAAACATTTGTGAAAAAAAATGGTCAAAATCGGTCCATTGAGAGAGGCTGGCGAAGCAAAGGTTGAAAAAATGACAAAAATGACAAAATTTTGATTTTTTCTGTCCTTTTGTAAATTTTTTCCAAAAGGTTTTAAAAAACGTCGAATAATGTTGGAAAATGAATTTTTTCCAAAAAAAAATTGTTGTACGTTAAAAAAAACACAATTTTGATTTTTTCTGTCCTTTTGAAAAAATGTTCCTAAAAACGTCAAAATATGTTAAAAAACGAATTTTTTCCAAAAAAAAGTTTAAAATGTCAAGAAATGCTAAAAAATTGAATAATTTTTGCTGTCAAAAATTCTGAACTTTGATGGTTGATAAGGATAACGCAGCTAGATCCCAAAAAACATTTTGAAAAAAAAGTGGTCAAAATTGGTCCATTGAGAGAGGCTAGCGAAGCAAAAGTTGAAAAAAATGACAAATGACAAAATTCTGATTCTTTTCTGTCCCTTTGTAAATTCTTTTCAAAAAAGTTTTAAAAACGTCAAATAATGTCTAAAAATAATATTTTTTTTTCAAAGAAAAAATGTTGAAAATCTCAAGAAATGCTAAAAAACAAAACAAAATCTTGATTTTTTCTGTCCCAAAATTGAAAATTTTTTGACTTTGATGCTTGATGAGAATGACACATCTAGACGTCAAAAAAAATATAGTCGACTGGCGAACTTCTCACAAGGTTTCTTCTAGGTTATTCCAAAAATCTTTTAATGTATAAACAGATAGATTTTGAGTTGGAAAACTGTGGGAAAACTGCATTTAAATACGAAAAATTTGACAAAATTTCATCCGAATCAGAAATTTCTACCGTCTAGGCTCCCATATCCTCAACGCAGCACTGTCCTATCAACTTCCGTTCATCCTTGATTCTGCTTTTTTCATCTGCACTGTCTCGTTTCGAAATCCAATAGCTTGCAAAAATTCTCACCTTGGAACAGAAATACATACGAGGCTTTGGAATTTAATTAAAAAGCTGTAATTTTCCCATCACAAAAATGTTCCATTCAAAGTCCACAGCTCTAATTCCTTCTTCGAAATATGGTTCGATTTTCACACAATTAGTCGACTTTGCATTTAATGGCAGTTTGAATGGAAAAGTTGGTGGCGCATTTTTTAGTCGAAGATGTCTGCAAAGCATTTCTTCTTCGTTACTCAAGTTTCATTTGAGTATCGTATTTGGTATACAGAGATAGGTATTAGGTGTAGGTATGTGCCGGAATCTAATTTAGATATAATTAGCGATGACGTACCCATACGCATATGATAAGAAATTAGCAACGTGAGAAGATTGATCATTAAGTTGAATAGCGAAGGCTCATAGCATACAAAATAAATATACCAGCAACGTTTGCGAATATTTGGCTAGCAAGGATTTCGAAAACACGTCGAAGTGAAAGTTTCGATCGAGGGTAAAGCAGCAGGGCTTAATATTCGCATCGAATAAGCTATACGATAAATTTCACGATATTTGTATCCACTTGTACGAAATAATATATACCATCGATACCTATCGGACGGGATGTACTTAAAGGAGTAAAGTTGAAGACGCGCGCACATGGTCGAGCATTCGTAATACATATTTCTATGTTGCATATCTAAAAAATTTAAACACAGAGAATCATTTGTTCTTACATAGGACAAAGATTAATAGTACGTTAAAACTGACAGCTTCCTATTTATTACGGGTTCAACTTCATTTTAATAACCAACCACTACCTATCGTAATCACCATCATCTGGGTTTCGTTTTTTTATAATCATTGTCTGACATTTCTGGAAATAAGTACGTACCGGTATTTTACGTTCTGGTCCGGGCAGCGTCCAGCTTCAGCGCAGTTTTTTTTTTTTTCTTTTCGAGTCTTCGTACGCCGTTTCAACGTATACGCAGGTACATATACCTATTCTCCTTAATGTAATGACTCGACATATTGGAGATTTTTTTTCTTTTTCTTCGTTTCTAACGAACAATGTTATAAGGTGTACTGCGGCTGTGCAATAGGTTATTGGTATAAGAGTTTCTCGGAGTGTTTAAAAAGTACCTATGGCCCTGTAATTCATGAACTAAACGCTCCCAGCGTAAATAGCAGGCGAAAGAATTTTGTGATTAATATACGCCGGTTATTATTTCGTATAGACGTGTGTACCTAGGCACTGGCATGGCACTACAATGCAGATTAATGATGCGTTATAGCTGTAGACATGATTCGAATCAGTGTGTGTGTACCTCGACACGGTGACTGTGTGTGGTTTTTTTTTTCATTCTTATTCTATTTCGTTTCTCCTCTCCTGCCCCCTCTTTAGAAGCTACGCTGTCGTACAATTTGATAATACACGTTAATGGGTACACAACCGTTCTTATAATCGAATCGAGTCGATCTGCAAATCGAACTTGTGATAAAGTACGAAGAAATTTTTAACATGGTGGTTTTCTCTCTCTCTCTCTTTCTCGGGCGTTCTTTCTCACTCATCTGCTCGTACCGCGAGATGAAATATTGCTCGTAATATGAAAAATGTTGTAAGGCTCGACCTATATATTTTTATTAATTTCGGTAAACTGCGTTTCTACCTTTTTTTTTTAGTCGCAATTTCACGTGTTACGAAATCGATATCGTGTAATTTTCGTGGAGGGGTTTGTATTACGTGTGTTTAAGGGGTATCTGTATGGTTGGTGTGGAGGAGATGAGTTGAAATGAGGATTTATGATGAAAAATTGATGCGAGAAGTTTTCTTTCAAGGTGTGGATTTCAATAATCGAATATGTTCGCGTAGTTTGAAGCTTTTGAGATGGAAAATGGGGAGGAGGACAAGTAAAATTCATCTCATTTTGAGAATTTTTTTATAATATTTCCATAAATGTTGATTTTTTTACACCAAATTGTTCTGATGTTAAGATGAATTATATACCTACACCAATCACATCTTATTTAGTTTAAAAAGTTCATACTTACTTTTTTTGGATCCAATCTAATCTCCTAGAAAAATATGTAAACGACTGTGAAGACTTTCGGATGGAACCAAAAAAAAAAATGGAGGTCAATGGTTTTGAAAATGAAAAAAAACAACTTTGACTGCAATAATCTCAAAAATCAAGCCTCCTAGACAAAAACTAATCGCTATTAGCAGAAAGAGAATTTCAAACTCTACAATTTTGATTCTTAGCAATTTTTTGGCAGGATCGTTAGTTTGGCCAGTAAATCCACGAAAAAAAATTCCATAGATAAACATGGATTTTATGGCCAAACCAAGGGCCCTAAGAAGAAAATGCGCAGAATCAAAATTGTAAAGTTCGAAATTCTTTTTTAAACCCATCGACCTTCTGTGTGAGCCACCCTATAGATTTACAAAATTTTCAGCTTCTAGTTTAGTACTCCGATTTTCCATTTCATTGGAATATATCTTTAGTTTAATTAGATGTTGGCTTGGTGAGAGAGCGAGTGTAAAAAAAATCTGAAAATAAACTCTTTTATTGAAGAAAAGAGAGGGAGTGGTAGGTGAAAATTATTTATCTACTGCAAACATGCTGAAAATCTGAATTTCCCAACTCAAAATGCAATTTGATGAGTTTAGAAACCAGTTTATCAAATTTAAAAAAGCACTTCATACCTACTTACTTCACTAATTCGGTCTGGCCTTGAATACGATTCAGTAAAAAGTCAATTTGTGGGTCGATTTTCGACCAAAAATTGATAGATCAAGTATCACATGAAACTTGTCGATTGATTATTTATTAATCGAAATTTACTGTTTCATTGGATGATCATTTATTGACCAATGTCGATCATTTGACCATAAGTCAATTTTTAACCAAGATTGATCAATTGATTGTCCTAAAAATAAATCAATAGATTGTTAGAAAAATTGTATGATTTATCATTGATTGAAGAATTATGTACAAAATTGATTGTTTGATCATCAGTTGATTTCCATGAAAATTGATCAATCAATCATCGAACAAAATTAAGTGATTGCTATAAACTAAGATCGATTGTTTCACCATTGTCTAAAATTGATTGTTTGATTATTGATTAATTTTCATCAAAATTGATCGATCAATCATCGAACAAAATTGAGTGATCAATATCAACTAAAATTTACTGTTTTGTCATTTATCAATTATTGATTAAATGATCATACATGAAAATTGATTGCTTGATCAGCAATTTATTTTACATCAAAATTGATGAATCAATCGTCGAACAAAATTAAATGATTACTATAAACTAAGATCGACTGCTTTACCATTGTCTAAAATTGATTGTTTGATTGTTGATTAATTATCATCAAAATTGATCGATTAATCGTCGAACAAAACTGAGTGATTTCTATAAACTAAGATCGACTGTTTTACCATTGCCTAAAATTGATTGTTTGATTGTTGATTCATTTTCATCAAAATTGGTCGATCAATCGTTGAACAAAATTAAGTGATCAATATCAACTAAAATTGACTGTTTTGTCATTGATCAATTATTGATTAAATGATCGTGTATGAAAATTGATTGCTTGATTATCAATTGTTTCTCCCTTTGAAATTGACCTATGAAACATCGCTGATCAAACAAAATTAAGTGATCATTATCAGCTAAAACTGACCATTTTTCCATTGATCAATCATTGATTAAATGATCATGTATGAAAATTGATTGCTTGATTGGTTCTTCAAATTACATCAAAATTGATTAATCAATCATCAAACAAAATTGAGAGATCATTATCAACTAAAATCGGCTGCGTTGCCATTAATCAATCATTGATTAAATGATCATGTATCAAAATTGATTGTTGATCAACAATTGATTATCCATCAAAATTAATGAATCAGTTGTCGAACAAAATTGAGTGATCAGGTTCAACTAAAATTGACTGTTTTACCATTGATCAATCAGTGATTAAATGATAACGAATGAAAATTGATTGCTTGATTATCAATTAGATCTCCATTTAAAATTGACCAATCAATCATCAATCAAAATTGAGTGATCAGTATCAATTAAAATCGACTGTTTTAACATTGACTAAAATTGATTGTTTGGTTGTTGATTAATTTTCATCAAAATTGATTGATTAATGGGTGAACAAACTTGATCTATCGATTATCGACAAAAATTGATTATTTTATTAAATGACTTGTAATTGGCAAAAACTGATAATTTAAATTATCGATCAATTAGTCGATTTGGTTATCGATTAGTCGATTCGATTATCGATCAGTCGATTCGATTATCGATTAGTCGATTCGATTATCGATCAGTCGATTCGGTTATCGATCAGTCGATTCGGTTATCGATTAGTCGATTCGATTATCGATTAGTCGATTCGATTATCGATTAGTCGATTCGATTATCGATCAGTCGATTCGATTATCGAT
>FIZU01002039.1:0-17048 GCA_900064475.1 Pseudococcus longispinus
CTATTGGGACCTCATTCAACACTTTTTCGCAAAAAAATACCTGCTACCTTTTTTTCCGTTTTTTTTCCTAATTTTACTGGACTATTATAATAATATTAATAATTAAATCAATAAAAATTAAACTAATAAATCTTATAAATCTAGAATTTAAAATAATTTGGCCAAAAAAACAAAAAAACTGAACCTAAAAATTATATCACCACGGATCCGTATAAATTTAATTTTTTGAATTAAATTCCAAGTAGACTTGTCGATTGAAGAATAAACAAGATGTCTAACAGATGTTCAAAGTGTTGAAGAAGTTCTCCATATGACAAAGTGGCGATGAAAATCGAAAATGTGCTGAATTTGGCTCATTTTTCGTTCAAAATTCATTGAAAAATTCATGTTTTTTTTCCAAATTATCAGTTTGAAAAAATTTCAGCTTTTGGATGCCTTTTTCTGTGAAAATGTTCGTCCTTGCTTCGTTCGGGCTCAATAAATTCCTTCCTTCACCAATACCTACAAATGGAGATTTTAGCTAATTTTTGAGTATCGAAAATCAGAGAAACATCCTGCTGAAGATGTTACAAAATTCTGAAAAGTCCTGCAGCTGTGCTGAATATTGATTTGGAAATCTTGTTAGATAACTTGAATCTGCAAAATTTTTGAAAAACTGATCATATTTTGTTTAAAATTGGAAAATTTTGATATTTTGGTGAGATTTTGCAAAAAGTTTGAAGATTTGAGACTAAATGAGGAGTGTGGGGAGGTGAACCACCTCCATTCCCAAAATTCGTGGAAAAGTTGCAAGGTGTCTAACAGGTGCTGAAACTTGAAAGTACCAAAAAAGTCCATCATTTGATAAAGTGGGGCTGAAGATCGAAAATGTGCTGAATTTGGCTCAAAAGCCCTGCAGTTTTTGTTCAAAATCCATTAGAATTTTTTTTTACAATTTATGATTTTGAATAAGTACCTTTTTCTGCAAATTATTCGTTCGGGCTCAATAAACTGTTTGTTTTAATATCCTAATAATAAACATTTGTTATCTTATGACATTTCTGTGAAAACATGAAGTATTCTTTTTGAGGGAGTGGGGAGGGAGGGAGGGAGGGAGGGATATTACGAAATTCTGAAAAGTTCCTGAAAAAGTGCTGAATTTTGATTTGGAAATTTTGTCAAGACATCTTGATAAAAAAAATGAGAAAAAATTAAAAACTTGATCTATAACCAAAAACTGAATAAAAAACTGAAAGAAACTGGAATGAAAGAATTGAGCCTTGAAACTGAATACTAAAACTAGGCAGATTTTAGATAAGTTTACAAAGTTCATGAACTTGAAATTTTCCAAATCCAAAAATTCATCTGAATTCTTGAAAATTTCTCAAGTCCAAAAAGTCTGAAGTGAGCATGATCTCTGAAATTTTCTCAATCCAAAAAGGAAATGAAAATTTGAATTTTTTTTCAAGTTCAAAAAAGTCTGACAAATGCCTAAAAGTCAGCAAGTTCAAAAAAGACTTACAAAATGTCTACAAGGACTTGAAAAATTTCTTAAGATTTTTAGACATTTTGTCAGACTTTTTTGGACTTGAAAATTTTCAGATTTTTACTGACTTTTTGGCCTTGAAAATATTTAGAGATCTCGCTGACTTTCGGGCATTTTGTCAGGCTATTTTAGATTTTCTGGACTTGAAAAATGTTTCAGATTTTAAACAATTTTTTGGAGTTGAGGTTTCAATTTTTTTTTAGTGATAGAAAACTGAAACTGAAATGCACGAACTAAGTTGATATGATTTCAAATCGGTTTCTGTTTCACTTTTTGACATTATGGTTGGTGTTCATGAGTGATGAAATGCACAAACTAAAATTGAAATAATTTCAAATAAATTTTTAACTTTTCAGTTCAGTTTTTTTCATTGAAAAAAAAAACAAAATTGAAGCTGAAAATATTTCAAATCTGTCTTAGTTTTTTTCAAAGATGAGAAACTTGCATCGAAATCAAAATTGAAACTTGAAACAAATGGTACGGAAATTTACAAACTGCATGAAACTGAAATGATTTCAAATTATTCAAATCAGTTTTCAAATTCAGTTTTTTTCAGTGATTTAAAACTGAAACTGAAATGATTTTTAAGTCAGTTTAGGTTTTAGTTTTCTTCTATCACTTATTATTTCTTATCTGATTTAATTGATATTTTTGAAATTTTTTCTAATATTTCGAATTTATTCCAAATTCATGCGTTGTCTGCTCTGAAAATTGAAGGGGAAATGCCCTTACGAAAAAAATTGAGCCAAATAATAGTTTTGATCGTAAAAAAAGAGAAAGGGTTGCCCTTACTTCAAAAAATGACCTTTTTCGATGATTTTTCACCCAACTCCAATATCGAAAGGCCAGATTACCATTAATTCGAATTGATTGAACATCAAAAAATCCAAATTTTTATAAACTCTCTCAATCTAAATGCTACTTTGCTTTTTCAATTTTCATATCAGGCACAAAAATCGTCGAAAAACTGCCATCAGAAATGCAAAACCCCGAAACCGAAACGATTTCAATTTGCTCATCCGTAGGTATATGATTTTTATGGCATCTGTTTTCTAATTTCATACTTTTCCACGTAAAATTGCGTATTCTGTTTCTTTGACGGTATAAAGTATATTCCAGACATACGTACGGTTCGGTCTTCGGTTATAATTAAATACGCCGCGCCGCCGGTGTATACAAAAAGACGTCAAAAAATTGTCTTGAAATATCATAACCAGCATAATAATCGAATAGAGAAGCCAGCGATCTAAGCGATACGCCACCATTAAATCAGTTGGAGATGTTCGCCAGATAAAAAAAATAGCTGAATTAGAATTAGAATTAGAAAAAAATGGTATAATTAAGTAAAATGTACAACAGCTTGGTTATCTCGCATCTAAGCTATGTTTAAAAAACATTGCCGAATAAATTCCTCTAATTCAGCATCACACTGTGAGCGTAACATATAAATACGTATGTACTTGTACGTACAATATACTCGAGTTTTATGACCAAGGTGGAAATTTTGAATAATTATTTTTCCAAGCTTCGAGTTCTTCGAATTGTTGTGGCGGAACATACGATACGTACGGTTCAAAATGTGAGGAAGGAAGGGGGGGGGGGGGGAATAATTGGAAAAACGTCTGCAAAGAAGTGATTTTTGCCATCGATGTGAAAATAACGATCAAAAAGGCAGCCTATTAAGTATATTAGTTATTGGTAATGGGCAATATTGTTGTTTTTTGGAACGATAAAGGAACATAGGAAATTTTCCATTACCATGTTTTGGAAGTTAATTATCTGTCATAGAGGAAATTCTTTGCTGGTATTCGGATGAATTAAACGGTACTGACGAAAAATTGGTTGTTTTCGAACTATCGATCGTATAAATTTGTTTAAAGGGGGTTAAAACAATAGGGGGTGTAGAATAGTAAAAGGATTTCATAATGTTACTCCGTGGCTGGTACTGCCTTTATCGCGAAGTGTATCAAAGTTGGCAACGTTTACGAGTTTTAACATAACACAGTGTACCAGCTCTTATCAAAGAAAGTATTTTACTGCTTCTGTAGATAGCTGCTGTATGTGCTGCTGTTATCTTGCCTTTACGTTGGTGTGTGTGCATCGTCGACGTCGTATTCGTAACCGTAGTGTATACGTATGAATAAAATCGTTTCAGTTTATTCATGTATATGTGTATAGTATACTATAAGTAAAGTATACTATACGAAGACGAGCGTACATATTTTAAGCAGAAATTCACACTCGAACGCAGCTGAATTTTATTAGAAGTTGAGAAAATTTCTTAATATTGTTATGAAATTATGGTTTTACGCTTCATTTAACACGTGCTTTGTTTTTTACTGTCTGCGACGCGTTAATTCGCGTATAAACGTTGAAGAAAATTATGAATTTACGAGTACGCCGGATTTCGAATGAAATTTCCATCGTATTTTGGCCCTTCGTACGTACAGTTGGCGGAATTTCATCGAGGTTTAGGCCTAGGCGTGTATAGATTTTATCATCGATTCCCATTCTGTTTTCCGAGTCTATTATTATATCTATGGTTCTCGTCTTTTATAGACTTGTGATAGATTGGCTCGCTTGGAGTTCGTAAAAAAGATTTTATAACAGAGTTTCATTTATTTTTGAATTCAGTGATATTTTGTGAATTTATACTTTACTTTATAGTCGCACGTTCGGTTAACTCATTTTCAATCGAGTATTTCTAAACACCACGTTGATACAAGTGCGTACTCGTACTTTGGTATGTGGTGTTGATATGCAGGTACTAGTTGAAATTTGAAGAATGTCGCGTCACCACGACGGTGGAATTCTTCGTAAAGTGAAATTCGCTTAGCAAAAATTAATTCCTACGATTAACCATACCAGTCATCGGTCTATAGTGATATCTTGATGATCTAGTTTAACATGCCCGACTGCCCGTTATACTTATTTTATTATGAATTATGGTTGACTAGATTTCATTCGAGCTTGATTTCGAGACGATAAACGAGTCAAGTTTTCTTCTAGGTATTTCATAAGTGAAAAAAATTCCTAAAATGATGTCAAAATTGGTACTAATATGGTGGTTGCCAGAGTGGTAGGCGTGGAATTTTAATTTTTACAAATGGATTGGTCTGAATTGGAGAAGACTTCTTTTTCCTTTGAAAAAATAGGAAAATGTTTCACTGGGCTTATGGTTTTTTCAGATTTGAGAAATTTTGAATTTTTGGATGTGAATTTTAGGAGGAGACAGGAGAATGAAACTTATTAAAATTTTGAATATCCAACGCCAATATTTTTCAAAAGGTGACTTTTTGACTTTTTGCTAGAAAACTCATGACGTGTCTGTTTGTCCGTAAAGCTGACATTTTCAATTTTGAGACATTTTGTCAGACTTTTTGAAACTTATAGGAATTTTGAATATGCAACCGTAATATTTTCCTTGATGAAATTTGCAAAAAGCCTAAAATGACCAAAAAGACGATTTTTACCTTAAAATGACAATTTCGACTAAAATATTCGCAAGTTTGACAAAAAAAATGACAATAGACAAAAAATAACGATTTTAACCAAAAATGAAAATTTTCGCTTTAAATTGACAATTTTGACCCAAAAAATTACAATTTTGACAAAAATGACAGTTTGTACTAAAAAATGGCAATATTGACAAAAAAATAATGATTTCGATCAAAAATGATGACTTTGACAAAAAATGACAAATTTGACCAAAGATGACAGTTTTTACCAAAAAATGACAGTTTTTACAAAAAGTGACGATTTGGTCCAAAAATAATAATTTTTACCTGGAAATGACAATTTTGACAGAAAAACAATTGACAAAAAACGAAGATTTTGACCAAAAAATGACAATTTGGACAAAAAATTGCAGTTTGAATTAGAAAATAAAAAATGACAATTTTGACCAAAAAAAAAGAAATTTTGACTAAAAACTGAGAATTTTAACCAAATATGACAGAAGGCCTAAAATGACCAAAAACACGATTTTTACGTTAAAATGACAATTTTTATTAAAATCTCACATGTTGGACAAAAAAATGACCGTTTGGACTAGAAATAAAAAAATGACAAAAAACGATGATTTTGACCAAAAATGACAGTTTTGACCAAAACTAGTATTTTTTACAAAAAAGAACGATTTTGATCAAAAGTAACAGTTTTTATCCGGAAATTACTATCTTTACTTTTAAATAATTTTGACGATAAATTGATAACGATTTTGAGCAAAAAATGGCAATTCTGACAAAAAACAGCATTTTTGACTAAAATCACAATATCAGCGTTTGATAAAAAGCTGTCTGACAATGTCCTGATATGAACCTTTCTTAAAGTTTTTGAAGTCCATGAAGTAGAAATTCTCCAAGTTCAAAATTTCATTTGAATTCTTAAAAATTTTCCAAGTTCAAAAAAGTCTGACAAAATGTCTGAAAGTCAACATTATTTCTGGAATTTTTCCTGTTCAAAAATTTAGTGAAATTCTGAAAAATTTTCCAAAAGTTTGACCAAAATGCCTAAAAGTCAGCGTGACGAAATTTCGTGTTGTTTTTTGTAGGTTTGGTCATTGAAAAATCACTTCGTATGTTAAATTTTTTGGAATAGGTACTGTACCTATTTTTGAAGTCTGGATCAAAATGCTCTAAAAATGAAAGTAGAGTGAAAAAATTGAAGTTCTCTGATTGGTGTAAGAGTTTTTATGGGTCGTCAAAATTGAGATTTTCTGTACCTCTTACCTCCTTCTCTTCCCTATTAGCCTTTAGACTTTTGTCAAATTGCATAAGCATTTTTTGCTCTGTTCTTAGTTACTCTACAGGCAAATTCCTGGTGGAATTGTATGGAGTGATATGATTTTTTGCCAAATGTTGATAAATTTATTAAAAATATTTGGAAATTAATATTTTTTGTTCAATCATTGAAGATGAGTTTATTCTGAACTCTTTTCTCATCGTTTTTACGTTTCAAAAAAAAACAGTTAGATTGTCTAAAACCGTTGAAATATTCACAAATTTCATAAAAATCAGTAAAAGTAACGGAAAAATGATGAAAAATCATAAAAATTTTAGAGAATGTGAAAATTCGATCAGTTTTAACGTGACTTTCGACGGATTTCATGTTTTTTTGATCATTTTTCTCAGACTTCGAATGATTTTTATGAAAGTTTTAACAGTTTTTACAAGATTTTCGACGGTTTTCATGATTTTTTGGCCATTCTTACGATATTTTCACCAATTTTTATGACAATTTCAAGATTTCATTCAAATTTGATTTCTAATAATGTTTTGAAGAAATTTTTTTGAAAGTGGACAATTTTTTTTCGAATTTAGATCATTTTTTAAGTAAATATCCATAAGAAAAATAAACATATACCTATTTACCCGAATTAGCAAAAACACTCGTGATACGACACAGAAATTGAATTTTTCTCCAATATTTACGTATTCGCTATCAACTATTGGCTCATTAGTGTATGAGTTATCTTCAGTAGAGCAGTGGAAATTGAACTTTCGAAGCGGCTTGTTTCTTTAAACCATCGACGCGAAGAATAAAAAAAGACGATAAGTGCAGTTTGTTCCATTATTTTTTCTTTCTTCCTCCGATTCGTGTGATTTTCGAGATTGTACTTACAAAATATTCGCTTCTTAGAAGCCATTTACATTATGCAGGAATTGGCCGACATAAATCACCCGTTAATAGATATAAGATGAATAAGAAGTCTGTAATGTAGCCAAAAAATTTCTACCAAGATTTAAGGATTTAATTTTCGATAAATCTCGCAGCCAACCGACGAACCTTCAGATAAAAACTGGTGGTTCTAATTTGATAAATTATTTCGTGTACTTATATCTACAAATAGTTATCAATTTCGATGGGAAATTTCACCTTTGAAAAAATTCCTCGATGTGCTAATTGATATTAGATGCAAATTTTTTAGGTGAAAAAGAACTTGGTATCGTATCGATGATAAAGTCGACTCCATTATGTTCTCGTATTGGTTCGTTAGTAATATCTACGTGTAAATTTCGTGTAACCAATAAAAATAACGTGTAGTGGCGGTCGAGAATCTGTATCGTGGAAAATGATAGAGGTACCCGACGCGGTTAAATAATTGAACCTTATCGAATGGTGTAAATGTATTATTCATCTAATTGAATATTCCAACAGTCTTTTAACGCCGATTGTTACGACAAGCTGCGCAAGTTGAAGCCTTTTAATCAGAATTTTTACGCTTCGATGGCACCATGGGCTCGATACGATAAAAAAATTCATTTTACTATAAATCAAACGTTCGTTGAAAGAATCGCTGGGCGAAAATGCGAAAAGTAATTCCTCTTTGGTGGGTTTTTGTTTCTGCGGAAAAAACAATCATCTTACCTACGTTGAAATTAAATTCAAAACACGTCCGATAATTTTTCGTAATAAAGGTACACGTAGAGGAAAAAATGCAATTTTTTTCTTTCCACCTCATTTTATTCGTCAAGCGTATTATTTTATGATGAATGAACCGAGCGCAGCGCGTAAAGTAAAAAAGGAAACTGATAACGGAATGAAATTTTAAAAGAGTAGATAGAAGAAGGAAAGCTTAAAATAAATGTACCGGTAGAATGGTAACATGTAATGTGCAGATAACTGCGTTATAGATAATACAAAATGATGCATTATACAGCATATACCTGTTATCTTGGAGTGTATTGTGTTGGTGTTGATGGAACAGGGTGTTACTAATTGTTGTCGTCAAACTTCAACGCAATTTCTTTTCGCTGATTACGAATGCAAATTGTTGCCGAATTTGCGTCGTTGATTTGAATTTTAATTGCGCGACACCTGGTTATCAGGCTTTTTACGAAAAATGTGGCGAGTTTTTATCTCGATGACGATTTTTTTTTTCCGTGTGGAGTAATACCTTGGGCGTTGTGACATCGAAGCTTTGTTGTCGGTTTATTTGGGTACCTCGATGGTCGATAATTCGAAAAATTTAAATTTCTATCATTCGTACACTCAGCGGATTTGTTTGGAAACGTGAATTTAGAAAAATAGTCGGGTAATTGTGCGGGGGTTTATTGGGACTTGTAGTATGTAAGAGTTTTCAAAAGATTTAAATCTGCGTGATATTTCTGCTGTGTTGGAGAAGCTGTTCGACATTGTTAATACGCGGGTAATTGGTTTAAAATTCTCGTGGCGAAACCGATCACCCACTCATTTGTTTCTTTATAACGGTAGATTCAGAGAATCGATTGCTGAGAATTTTTCTTCTTCGCGCAGCCAACGTGTATGGAGATATTTTCGCGTCGCTTAGGAGATTCCGGTGGAATATCGAGGTGAAAAGTACGAGTGTTTGAGATTATTACGTGTGTGCTGTGTAGTCGCTGAGTGCAGAACACGCCTCATAGATGATAACAAGATTTACACTTTGTTGAGAGTTTCATTTAGAAAATATCTTCGCGAGGAATGTTCCACGTAACATGTCGAATAAGAATTTATTATAAAGAAAAAGAATTATCATTTGTAAGGGGTGGAAATCTTTCGAGCTTTTGATTTTTTTTGGATTTGATGATTATTTGGATTATTTTTTTGACATTTCGAGAGAATTAATGAATCTATTACAAAAATCAATTTTAAAGTGCCCAAAAACGTGTTTTTGTATTTTTCGATTTGATTATTGAAAATTTTGAGACTCCTCATCTAATTATGAGTACTCTGTTCCTGACAATTTGGTGTTTTCGGTTGGCAAATTTTTGATATTTCGGTGAAATTTTGCAAAAAATTTGAAAATACTTCCATCCCCAAAATTCATCGAAATGTTGCAAGCTGTTTAACAGCTGTTGAAAGTACTGAAAAATTTCTTCATTTGATGAAGTGGTGCTGAAATTCCCAAAAAGTGCTGAAAATGTGCTGAATTTGACTCAGAAGTCCTGCATTTTTCGTTCAAAATTCATTAAAAATTCGTTTTTTTTCAAATTATAATTTTGAAGAAATTTCAGCTTTCGAATGTCTGTTTCTGCAAAAATGTTCGTCTTCGCTTTACTCAGACTCCGTAAATCTTTTACTTCAACAACCTAATGATAGGTATTTTTTATAATTCATATGAAATCACTTTTTTTCTCTCTCTACGCCTCCCCCCCCCCCCCTTGCAAGAATCAGAATTATTTTTATTAGAGGGGAGAGGGCGTTACTTATGAACTTGAGAAACATTCTGCTGAAGATGTTACAAAATTCTGAAAAAGTCTTGCAGAAATGAGGAATTTTGATTTGGGAATTAGCCACCTCGAATTGGCAAATTTTTGAAAAATTGATCGCATTTCGTGTAAAATTGGAAAACTTATATTTCGGTGAAATTTTGACTAATGTTGCCAAACAATTTTAAAAATGGACTGAATTTGGAAAAATTTAACATTTGAATAGATATATTTACTACGAAAAGAAAAAGTCAATGCCCTATCGGCGAAATTTTTAAAAGTCACTTGAGAAAATCGTTCAGTTGTCATAGCAACTTTTTGGTGAAAAATCGTCCGATTTGACCATGAAAATCTCCAGTTATTTGGACGACTGAAGATTTTGTTCAAGAAATCGATAGCTGCTTGTGCTTGTACGAAAATCGTTATTCAACAGAAAAGTAGCCAGTCGCTAGCATTTAAGACAATTGCATATTTCTTGAACAAAATCTTCAGTTATTTAGACATCTGAAGATTTTTGTGGCAGTTTGTCTTTAGTTTTTCCAAAAACCGAAGATTGTGATCAATTCAGACGATTTTTGCCGAAAAATTACTGACAACTTTGCGATTTGACATCTTTTACAATTTTTTTAAACATTGTCGAAAAATTTCTCATTTTAACACCCCTCCTCTCCCCCTTCATCCTGCCAGTGTTTTTGATCAATTTTCGTCTCTAATCAATTCAAATGATTTTTTCCCGAAAAATTACTGACAACTTCCACGATTTTTTTGTCAACTTTTACAATTTGTTTAATATAAGCATTGCCGGAAAATTCCTTATTTTGACCCCCCTCGCCTCCTCCTTCATGCAGTATTTTTGATCAAGTTTCGTCTCTGATAAATTCAAACGATTTTTTCCGAAAAATCACTGACAACTTCACAATTTTTTTCAAATTTTACCACTTTAGGGTGATTTTTCGACAACTTTCACAATTTTTTAAAATATTGTCGAAAAATTTATCATTTTAACCCTCCCCCTCGTTCGCCCAATAGTTTTGATCAAATTTCGTCTCTGCTTTGGAATGATGTTCCTACTTTTTGATTCCGTTCAATTTTATAAATTATTGCATTTCTCACGAGTACGTCACAAAAATAAGAAAATTGCACGAAATCAAAAACTAAGTATATCATTCGAAAGCTCATTTTATTCTCTTTTTAAAAAGTTGTATTCAAAAATGTTCAAAATTGGATCCTTCTTGTGTTATGAGGGAAAAATGGTAAGAAATAAAAAACACCAAACCCTTGAGCACAGATCATCAAAACAGCATATTTCCTTTAAAAATTCAATTTGAAAAAGCCATCATTATGTACCTATCACGAAAACGTTATAATTTTTGAATTTTTGAAATTTTTTGGCTAGTATAGGAAAGGAGCGGGAGAGGGGGAGAAAACGCCAATGATTTCAAGGTTGTTATTGACTTAAAAAAACAAGTTGAAAATTTTTTGTACTAGAAATCGAAGAATATCGTCTCGAAATATTTGCATAGCATCGAAGGATTTTTTTTCAATGAAAAAAGAATGAAAAATAGTCAAAAAAAGTCTAGAAAGAAATAAGAGAATTTTTCACTTTATCGACGAAATTCAACTCGAAATAGTTTTCCAACAGTTTTGAAATTTTATGTGTGATATTTTTAACATGGTAGTGTTTTTTGGAAAAAATACGAAGGGAAAATATAGCCAATAATTAATCAATTTTGAAGTACCTTTTTCACAACTGACAAAAATCATCTCGAAACAGTTTCTTCAGAAGTTGAAAATTTTATGCATTTTACGAAGGATTTTTCTGGAGGAAAGGGGAAGTGGAAAAAAGTTTCCTTCATTTCCATATTTACCCATGAAACTATAAAACATCGATTTTTCAAGTCTGTAAATTCGTGATATTTGAAATTTTCTTGAAATTTTTCAAACCCAAAAAGTCATTTGAATTCTGAAAAATTTTCTAAGTTCAAAAAAGTCAGAAAAAATATCTAAAAGTTACCGTAACGGATTTTCGTGAGTGAATTTTTTTGAAAAATTTTCTAAATCCAATTCCAATTACAAAAAGTTGGTAGAAGTTTGAAAAATTTTTTAAATTCAAAAAATTCCGACAAAATGTCTGATTTGAATTCTCTTAAAATTTTTCAAGTCCATGAAGTTGAAATTTTCCATGTCTAAAAATTAATTTGAGTTCTTAAAAATTTTCCAAATCCAAAAAAATCTGACAAAATGTCTGAAAGTTAGCGTAATATCTGAAGTTTTCCGAGTCCAAGAAATGTGTCTGACAAAATACTGGAAAATTACCCAGATTTCTAAAATTTTTCAAGTTCAAAAAATCTATGGAAATCTGAAAAAATTTTTAAGTCCAAAAAAAGTCTGACTAAATGTCTATAAGCATATCCTATGCTAATATAGGTTGTCAGTTTTGAGATGGTCAATAAATATCGAGACAAATTGAAATTGTTTGATTTTTTACAATTAGCGAAAGGTTACCTCTTGAATCTTTTAAATTTTATCATAATTTTTTTTGACGATTAAATTTTTTTTTGAGTTGAGTAATTTTATTGACATAACTCAATGCGCAGATGAATTTATAGTGAAAATGAGAATCAGTTGTTCAAAAATCACGATATCAAACCTAAAAACTAATTTTAAAAAACCACTCCAGTCGAATAAACTCCTATAATCTTCATCCTGGGCTCATCTTCACCTCAAAAGCAACTTCCAAAAATGCTCATACGACTCGTATTGCTGTACCTTCGGTACTACAGCAAAAACTTACACTTTTTTATGAAATCATAATATACACAAGCTCATTCGTATAATATCTACACTTCGTGCTCATCAGGTGATCAATACGGGTGTGTGAAAAATTGATAAAGAGAAAGTTATGCACGCGAAATGATTATCTTTTTGCGTATTATACGCAGCATAATTTCAGACTGACCTAGTGTGATACGGGGTGCAATATTTTCTAAAATATGTAATAATTATATTACACGTAACCAAAAGTTACGATCGGTTTCGTTCGAGTATTAAAGGAAATGCTCTCTTAATGCACAGAACTTCTTCAGTATAGTATGTTATCACTATAATCGATATTTGTTTATATTTATCAGCGCACGTTACGTTAACGTGTTAATCGGCTCTTTATCGTCTGCTTTTAAACAATTGACCCGCTGATTTTATTTTTGTCTGAACTGAACGTTTATCGTTATGATTTCTTAATTGGAAGAAGAAGGCCAATAAACTAAAATTTTATTTTAATGTGTTTTGCTGAGAAATTTGAACGTTGATAGTAATAATTATCTGGCGATAATTTCAGATTATTGATATATTGATTGACGTCAGCGATTTCAACAGTTTATTTGTACGATCTGGTTCGCGCACTTGTTTCAGAGTGTATATACTCGTAGGTTCACTTGTATACGAATGGTCGTTGATCTTGGATTTTAATGCTCGGTGTGAAAATTCCAAAAAATAATTCAAAATTGAAAGTTAAAATTGGACCAAAATTTTAAATTATTGATTAATAAAAAAAAATGATATTAAAATTTTATGGTTCTTATTTTACTTATTAGGTCTGATTATAATTGCAATATTTCGTTCGATAAATCAGATAAATGATTTAAGCGGTTGATTTTAATTGGAATTGGGCAAAGTGGTTTTAATATTTTTACAATTGACATTGAAAATTTTCAAAAATTTAATTTAATCGAATCAGTGTCCGGTATTTGCATTTTTCGAAAATTTAAAATTAGAAAGTCGACGAAAGAAACACGTGTTTCTTTTTCTTTTTGCAAAAGATGAAATAGCATTTTAGAATTTTTCAGTTCGTATTCTGAAGTTTTGACAGAGAAAGAAAATAAAGCCAGAATTAATGCCATTGAGAAATTCGCGTCTCATAAACGCATCTCTGAAAATACCAAACGTGGGTCTCAGTGCAGATTTATCTTGGTTGATGAAATAATCGAATATAAAAAATCGATTTTAATTCGAAATGATTTTTTAAATACCTTTCTCGATACGTGTTCGTCTTACAGTGCCGAGGTAAAGAGGTGCGTGGCGTTGGAACATGACGAACTCGAGCCGAAAAACATTATAAAATTATACCTATACGAAATTATGACAAAGCCCAGAACCGTGGACTGGCATTTCGAACGCTGATAGATGTAGAAGATAAAAAGCGATTAGAATTATAGATAACTTTTTAGGTTCGTAACTTAGCAACGCTATCTGATATATCTGTCGGTCGTGCAGCAAATAATCTTGATATGGGCGTCAGCCAGAATATATTTTGGATACCCCGCTTCACCGTTTCCCTTCGGTTCTATTCATCATACAGTTCTTATCTCTGTACGGTTCTTTCTATTCTCCACTCTCGGAGACTTACACAACTAGTTACTGTAGTAAGGACAGATGAAGCGAGCTCTTTTATCTTTGGTATTTCAGCCCTGCGTACAGTATAGTGTCTGGGTACCCCCAGAAACCCCCTCGGCGCGACTTTAAACCGCGTCGTTTTAGTTTCCATATCGAATATTTTTCATCAAAGAAAATACGTTCATATTAACTAACCATAATGTTATCTTGAAATTCAACAGATTCCTGCTTCTTTTTTTTTTCTATTTCATTTTGCGTGGTATTGTTTCGAGTCGAATCTAGTCGGTATTTCGCCTAGTTGTACGATTGTGTTTGAATTTAGGTTCTTTCTTTCGTCCTTGTATCGATATCAATGTTGATATGTTATTTCGCGTAATTGAATTTTTTTTTGCATGATTTATGTCGGTTGGTGGGTTATTTTTCAGTGGTAGAAATTGTGGGAAAAAATATTTGTAATATTTTTGTAAAATGTTTTATTTTTCCTCGAGAAAGAAATCCATCAAGAGTGGAAAACTGGTCCAAACAAAATAGGTATTTTTTAAAGCAGAATATTAATAGGTGTAGGTACAGGACACAGGTTGATAGGAACTCTAGTCTTCAGACAAGTTGATATTGTATTGATGTTCACTTACCTACTACCTACCTACAATAATTCGAACTGATTGTTAGAATGTGTACTCCAAGTGTTATCAGACCGACAAAAATTATCACAATGATGACAAAACTATCTGCTCTTCAAACAACCGCGTTTTTATCTTTTTGATAATCATTCAGTGAAGTATCGTTATAGGATTTTAAAACTGCGAACGTCGGAATTCTGGGTTGAAGTTTTAAAATATTATCAACCGAAAGCCATACTTATTTACGCCTTGAAAAATACGTATTTGTTGATGAGTTTTCTCATTTTGTGCCAATTTACTCGTAGAAATTATAAAATACTGTCTTGACGGTGTTTCGTGTTGGAGTGTGAAAATTAAACTTCAAAAATTGACACTCATTGGTTAATATTTTACGTACGAGTATTGGAAAAAATTTATCAATTTTCATCTAGGTATCATTTAGTCAAAAAAAAAAAAAAACAAATGTGAAGAAAATTATTTGATATATTTAATTTGTAAATAGAAATTTGTCTCTTCAATGAAATTGAAAAAAAATTAGATCAAAAATTATAAAATTCTCTAACAAATTTGCTATTCGAAATGTCTTTATTTGCTTGAATCAAATTCAATGTTTTTGAATTTAATTAGATGGAGGTAAGTGGACTTACTCGAATCAACTCAATCAGAGTCATCGTTTATCTACTTGAATCTATAAGGCAAATTTGATCACATTTATATCTTCAGCTAAATCATGTTTCACCAAAATTTGATCTCGAGTTATGCAGGGCGTTTTGATACAGCAGGGTATCACTAGAAAAACTTCGGATGAACAGGATGCCTATCTCAAATATTGAAGGAGTAATTTTTTTTCAAAAAAATCGAATCAAAACCAATCTTCAACTAAGGGAATGAGTAGAGCTGTGAATTTTAATTTTCTTTTTTAAATTATCTATGGTGAAGAAGAAGTGAATATTTCAAAGAATCTATACGATTCATGGAATTTCCTGACGAATAAGCCCAATTTCATTTTTCATACTTATTTTGCATATTTCGACCCAAAATGCATATTTTGCATAGTTTAAGAGTGAAAAGAGCATATTTCGACAGTTTTTGTTTTTTTCTTGCATATTTTGAGGTTTTGCCAAAATCAGGCCGAAGTAGGTAATTGATTTCTGGCCACTTTTTTGCTGCCAAAACTGCAAAACTGTAAAAAATGCCACCAAAAAGTGCTCACTTTTGAATAAAAACATTTTTTTGATTACCTGCTCCTCGACTTTTCATTTCATTTCAATTTTTTATTGTTTGGGGTTTTCGGTGCAAAAAATCCTTTCCATAGACACCCATATTGATTTTTTCATATTTTTGCATATTTGGGCTCGAAAATGCACATTTTAGCATATTTTCGAGCATTTAAAATGCATAAAATATGCGCATATTTTGATTTTTTTTTTGCATAAAATTTAAAATTCCAGGAATGAGAAATGCTTTAAAAAAATCATCGTTTTTTGCCTAACTTGAAAATTGAAGGGGATATAAAAATAATTTGAAATAGAAAATTCCGAAAAAAAATCAATCGATGAAGTAAACAATATTTTGAAAAATGAACAATTTTTGTCAAGTTCATTTTTGGCCCAACATCAAAATTGAAGGGGCTAGGTAACATTAAAAACATGAAAAAATTGTAAAAATTAGTAATTTTTTCAAATCATGTAGGGTACTTTGAGCCAGTGTTTGGAAAACGAAAAAAAATAATGTTTTTGTTTAGTTTTGTTTATCGAAAAAGTTTTCATTGTTTTCTGTTTAAAAATTCGTTTTTTGTATTTTTTGGTTTTCGTTTGTTTTTTTTTACGTTTTTTTACCTTTTGATGAATAATAAACGATGCAAAATCAAATTTTTCAATTTATTTCGGAGATTTGAAACTTTAAAAAATTGGAGCAAAAGCACTTGAAATCATTCAATACAACGAATAGTCTGCCCCAACAGTTTCAGTTGATAGTAAAATTGAATTTTTCACAGATCAAAACAACAAAGAAATAAAAAACAAAAAAGTTTGGTTTTTGTTTGCTCATCATAATTTTAACCAAATTCAAAACCAACCTAAACGATACAAGCCATGAAGGTAAAAAGGCAATGTCGCATTTTCGAGATGTAGACGGCCGACTTTCAAATATGTTTTTTCACCATAACTGAGGAAATATTTGTCAAATCGAAATTCTAACGATACTCATATGAGAGAAAATTTTCCGCCCTACAATTTTACTTCTTATCAATATTCATCTAAAACGCTTAGTTTGCTCGGAAAATAGGAAAATGTGAAAATTCGCATATCCAAGAAAACAGTTTTTCAACGATAAATCAAG
>FIZU01002078.1:0-35637 GCA_900064475.1 Pseudococcus longispinus
GGAAGGTAGCCCGGATCCGTTCATTGCATCATGTTGTGCTAGACACTAGTACTTATAACCCCCTTTAGGTGTTGGGGTCCAAAATTGAACCTAACGGCCAGAATGTCGCGATTTTGCAATTACCCCAATTTTGCAATTACCCCACTACACCTTAGTTACTTGGACCTTCTCAATATTTTTTTTTCAGTTTTGTAGTCTTTGTATCAGTAATAAATTGCAGATACCTACTTTTCACAAATTCATATAAAAGTAATAGAAAATTTGTATATACATTTTCATATTTACAAAATTTTAAAAATATGTACTTATAATCATCAGAATCAAAAAAAAAAAAGAAAAAAAACACAAAAATTACAATACTGACTTAGCTGAATATTCGCAAATAAAACATTAAACAATTTATTTAAGGAATGTGACTTTGAAATTAATTAAAATTGAGATATTTTCGAGTTTGGTATCTACTTTTGAAATCATGAGTGCACAAATTTCAATAAAAAAAAGGCATCATAATGCGACTGATTAAAAATACTGACGATTGGAATGTCATACATTTTGTATTTAAATAAAATCAGTCTGAAGTGAGGTCTAATTGAAAAAAATCAAGACCATCGTCACATTGAAAAAATATAGAGTTTAATGCGATAAAAATAAAAATCTTGACAACTTACTTATACCTAACTACCATGAATTATATGTCTTCGTTGGCGTTTTTTTATCACATTCGATTTACTTTTTTTATCATCGTTCACTCTGAAAGCACTCCTTTGCAGATCCCTTAATGCTTCAGTCATACGTTGCTGAACAGTACTCAAGTATTTAGAAATAACATCAGTCGTGGCTCGAATCAATTCAAAACCGATTCTAAATTTAAAATCTAAAATTTTACGAAACAATTTACCAAGGGAGAATGGCTGAGGAGGAGCGGGATGTTCTTCGACACTAGATAAGTCGGCGCAATTTTCGCAATTGTTATTAGAAGTTTCCACCGCTTCGACTTTTTGAATGGTGGGAATGGGTACAAACTGGGCAACAGTTTCGGATACTGGCACTGGGGGTGTTTCGGGAGTTATCACAATAGGTTCGGATTTATTCCTAACATCGAACGATCCGATTATGGGGGTTGATGTGCTGGTAGAATTATTTGACAAGATTTTTAATTCACTGGAACTTGTGGTATTGAGTTCTGTGCTTTCAGTAATCATAATTTTGGTGGCAGATTCTTCATTACTTTGGGGAAAACCAGTTGTGGTTTCGGTTATGAATTGAACAGGGGGCTGCGAAGTTTCAGCTGGTTTTTCGGTAGTATCGATTAATACGGAATCGATTTCATTTTCACTTGAAATGTCACGTTTTTTTCGTTCGAATTTCATATTTCTGGGGCCATGTTCGATGGAAGCAGCGAACATACCATCACTGGGTACGAAATCCTGATTCAAAGGCAAAACCGAAGCGGTATCTTCGAATCGGATACTCGTCTGCAGGGTTCGATAATTTTTGGGGATTCCTTCGAGAGCGGCGAATGATGGTTGTTCGTGTTTTACTTTTGGTGTCGTGGTTTGATTCTCGGGGGATTGCGTACCCACCTCTAGTTCGGAGTTTACTTTGAACTCTTGAGTATTTTGATCATTTTTATGGTTCTTGTAGTCGTAAGAGTCTCCGTTGTATACTGGGTTCTGCATTGGTTCGTGGGGGTTGCTGTATGAAGCATATTCGCCCAAAGTGGAGTAAACTGAGCTGTCATGTTTGACTTGATCACCAGAAGAGGGTTGGTATTTGTGGTAAACTGGCTCATTTTGACCTGTGGTTAAATCAACGGTAGAGTAGCTGGGACTAGGAGGAGGATTATCAATAGGATATTTTATGGAATCATTGATATCGAAACTAGTGAATTTGACGCTTTCGTGAGGTCCAGAGACGACGTCGCCGAGCTCTGAAAACTTGGAATCTTCCATAATGGTTTCAGTGGTATACTTTAAATCTTTATGGTGATTATAGGAATTGGGATTATCGAATCTAGCAGGCTTATATTTCTGGTGACCCTTATATGGAAGATCTGGTTGTTCACGACTGTACTGATTCATCGTATTACTCATGCCAGCCAGCACCTGACTCAGGACTGATTCTTCAGGTTGAGCATTATCTACTTCACCAGCAGGAGGATAGTCGTTCAAATTATACGATGGACCTGGTTTCTCATAATTCCTACGGATTGGTACAGCAGCACCAAAGGGATACAACAACAAGCCAGCCAATCCAGCAGTCAACATGAGACCAACGATACCAACTCCAACATTTGGCATCACTTCTCGGGCTAGGTAGTTGTAGATTCGGGTAGATAAGGGTCTACTGCCATTGGGAGACATTGGTATAGGTAATTTGGAGGTGCTATTGTCATCTTCGGAAATTTTGCTCTGGATCTTGGCTGGTTTCTTGCTGCTGGGCCTGCGACGTTTGTTTTTGTTCTTATTCTTCTTCTTTTTCTTCTTTCCCGACGTGGATTTCTTGGTAGTGGTCTCAGTAATTGCTTCTGACTGCGTTTCGTCGGTAACGACTGTTGAAATGGCTTCCAGAGTCACGGTCGAGGAAGGAAGAGTGGATATTTCTTGGGGTAAATTCGTCTTGGCAGGAGCACCAGGAGCACTACTTGACAGAATCACCAATGAAGGTTTTGTAGAAGTTGGCACAGGTTTCCGGGTAGTTGTAGCATTTTGTCTTTGTTTAACTGGTACATGGGGGAAGGTAACCACTGGAGTACCTAGTCTGGTACCATTCTCAGTGGGTACTTCGACAAAAGCCATAGGCGTTGTGTTGTTAATCACTTCTTTGCTACTGGTCGATGGTACTTTTCCCATCACAACGGGGGTTTTATTCTTGAATTTGAGATCTTGCAATGATACGACGGTAGTTGTTGACAGAGGTTCTTCGGGTTCGATTTTTGGTACGAGTGGTTTCTTGGCTACGGTTTGATTGACTTTTTGAATGGTGGCGATTGGTTTACGTTCGGGTTTTTTCATCAAGACTGCTTCGATTTTCGATTTGATTATTTTCTCGGTAGTGGTGGTGGTAGTGGTTGTCGACGTGGATGTGGTTTTGGCTGGTTTTTTCTTCGAATCCAGGATTTCGGTCGAGGTAGCGTTGGAATTATCCGAGTTGGCAGGTTTGTGTACCTTTTTGAAATGCGAATATGGCGTAGAGACGGAATCAGAGTTTAGCAATATCCACGTTGATAAACCGCTCGAAGGTGTGGCATCGCTGTGAGTATATTTGAAATTATCAGAAGAGATTTTTTCCAAAGCTGCTTCGTCGTTTCCTTCCAATACTACTGGTATAGCTTCGCCTTTACCAGGTGTTAGAAGCGATTGCATTTGGGAATGCACTATTTGAGATTTTATCTTCGGGGGTGTTCTGACGTCGGCGGCGACCATGTCGATAGCTGTAATCGGCGTCACTCCTATTTTACCAATTGGCTTTAATGTGTTGACCGTTGGTGCTGGTTTGGTCGATGCTTCGGCAGATCTGCCGAAATCTAAACCGCTGTCGACGCTTATGTCACCGTATAATTTTTGCTCGACTTTGGTAACATCTGGACCAGAGCTGGTGTTCGGTTCGGGTACCTGTATTTTGACTGACTGCTCGACGACAATTGGTTGGCCATTTCTGAAAAAAAAAGGAGAGAAATATTTAATGAGATGCCCATTATAATACGACAATGTATCTATCAAATAAGCAGGTAGAAGTATAAAATTATTTTTTCGAAGAAACTATGAACTAAATAGACTAATCATACATCATTAATGCATTTTTAAGTGCATTCACGTGCCATCATTTTCTTGATAATAAGCTCATTAAAATAGGAATTGTTACGATGAACCTGAAACATACACAATGTTATTTTTCATTTTAAAAAACGTCTCGAAATCATTTTGTATAATCGCTACACTTGATGACTGACGTAGGTAGCAGCTAATACGTTAAAGTTGATGACCATATTTCTTCATCAATTGTTTTGTAAATTCACGATAAGCATGTACCTACTGGAAGTAAAGTAGCAGCATTCAACTTGTATGATTGAAGTAAGTAGATAGGTCGTGTAATTTGTAAGTTTCAATTTGTGGTAAAAATAAACAGTTAATTGTAGTTATGTTGGTCAATTAGGTACACTAGACAGCGACAGATATTATTGTAAATTCCGATGGGTCAGGCCATTTGCGTATTTAAGGTATGCCCAGACTTCTTAGACCCTTGAAGATTGAAAATTTGGAAAAAATTATGGCATTTCGGCATTTGAATGCCTTTTTCTGTAAAAAATTTCACTTTAGTGAAAATAATTGTTTTGTTTAATTTTAAATGAAATCTCATTTATTTTCGTGAAGATCTCCCCTTTGAATGAATTTCTGGTTAAGCGCCACTACGATGGGTTGGTAATACTGGTATCCCTCCTTCAGCAATCAAAATGTTATATTACAACAAAAAATTATTTTAAGCAATAAGGAAATGCAAGTCTATTTAAAAAAAATCACTGAAATTCTAGCGCTATAAATTAATTGAAAATAATTTTTTTTTTTCAAATGAGTTTGGTAACTTCAATTTTATCATTGATCAAAGAGGAACATTACGTCATAGAAAATAAAAATATGAGCGAGACCAAACAAATAATTGGGTAACTAAATATGGTTATGAAAGGGTAACATTTTCTAGGTATAGCAGTTACGACGACTAGTAAAATGAAATATTATACGTAAAAATGTTTTATTCAGTTACGTTTGGTACAGTTAGGTTTTTAAATACAATACATTCATCACAAGGTATAATTACACAAAAAATAAATATATACACACGCTTATCGAATAAAAATAGGCCTAATCGTTTTTTCAAATAAATTAAATTCAATAAATAAAGTTAAAATATTCACATGGTGAGTCAAATCATTTATAGATGAATAGTCGAACATTGGACGCTGTTCGATAAATGGCTGAAAAGATTAAACTTAAAATTTTCATCAGCGAGCTTATTCTAATCGAATCTGTTCCCTTTATACAAATGTTTATGCAAGCCGAAATACATACGAATTTCAATCATCCCAACTTCGCAATTTAAGACGACTGAGAAGTGAAAAACAAAGTAGGCAACTTACTCATCTTTGATGCTTGTGATGTTTATTAGGATAGTATACCTTTTCAGTTGCAGGAAAATATTTTTCAGTGTTCAATATTTTCTCCAAAGGTTTGTTTATATATGCTTACGCGGACTAACCACCAATTAAATTTTTTTCGAAATTCTATTTAGTACACCTATCTACATTTACAAAAAGGAAATTCGTCGTGAGTATTTGGCTTGCATATCAACGAAATAGGTATGGTAAGTATACACACATTAAACCCAAGAGATTCGATTCCTTTCACTTTCAGTACCTGACTACCTGACAAACTAGATGAAAATTGAGGAAAGCAAGTGCTAAGAATAAGTATCAAAACTACGCATAACTAGATTTTGAGAAAAATGTCAAGAACCATAAACCAGCTTTATCATAATTCATATCTGAATGAATTTTTACCTTGGGATAAAAAATACAAACTGAAAGGGATGTAAAATTGAGTTTCAGAAAAAAATTAGAAACGTTTGAAAAAAAAGTAGAAAACATGAAGATATTTTTGAATGACATTTGGTCTAAAATTTCAGTCATTTTTCTAAATGATATTCCTTTTGGTATGAGTTAGAATTAGGTTACTCAATTGGATATTTTTTGATTTTGTATCATTTTTATCTGTCTTGTTATCACGACAAATATGGAATGATTCGTAAAATTGTAGATACAAAATAAAAAGTAATTATATTTTTCGAAAGCTGGTTTTATTTACTTTCAAACAAGTTATCATGAAAAATTTCCCAAAAACACATCTTTCTCAAGTTACGCAGAGAAAAAGAAACAGTAGGTAGGTATTCATTAGTCATAGAGTAGGTCTATGTAATCATCAGTCATGGCTACAGAGAAAGCCTTTCCACGTTGAATATGTTGCCCATTTTTACTATTGTAGGCGCAGTCATCGAAATAACCTTCACATCCTTGTCGTCACAGCCGCTCAATGTTTTTATCGCTGTTTTTAACTTTTTTTTTTTTGAAATTTTTCGTAAAATTAACAAAAGAATACCTACTTATAAAATAGGTATCTATCAAAATTTTGACAACAACCAAAGGAAAAATCATTGTTAATACTTTTGTTCAGGACACCTACATACCACTTACGTAATTTGGTAAAATGTTTTAAAATATTCTTTCAAAACGTTAAAAATTCACGAACTTGCAGTAAAACTATTAAAACAAAATAAAAATTATTCAGAATTTTGTAAAAATGAAGAACTCAACACTTCTTTTTTCAAATGTTACAGACATGGAGAAAAATTATATGATTTTAATTATTTTCAAAATTGTTCAAGGAAATACCTTCAGAGTTTTCAGTAATTAAGTAATTTCCACTGGCATATTTTAGAATTTTTTTTAGGTAGATATTTTAATAATTGACATTTCAGAACAAAGCTTACTCCAACAATAAAATTGTTCTTTAATTTGAAAATTTTCAAATCCTTTGAAGATTATACGATAATCTTTACGAGGATAACCATATGAGACATGTATCAATAGCAAAAAAAAAAACAACAGAAATTTTCACCAATTTCTATAAATTTTTCATTTAATTTTTGTTGAAATTTCGAAAAATTTGTTTTCAAATAGAAATTCATCCTAATTTCGAGAAGTTAGGCAACCAAACATACACAAATGACTAAAGAATTGCCTACTTTACTCATAGAAGGCTTCACATCTACACCGAAAAGTTTCGAATCTCTTGGATCTACGCCGTATCATCACAAAAACCTTGCGGTAAAACTAGACATCAGACTAACTAAAGGCACTACGATATGTGGATATAACCATGGGAATAAGAACGCGATCATGGTGAATCCACTGGTCATCATGAATGAAATATGAGGCATTACTAACGAATACATCGCCATCAAACTCTGCCTGACGAATCGCATCGAGAATATGGTCGATACAGAGTCAGTCAACTCCTGATACCAATCCTCGTATTCGTCATCCGAATCAGTAGACTCAAGCGCAGTACCTGAACCTTGCTGTTCATCTGGTCGTATCTGCCCTAACCCAGTACCCGCTCCAGCTCCAATGGCCGTAGCAGCACCACCACCTGCTGCCGCCGCCGAAGCAGCACCCCCTATAATACCTGCGCCCGCCGATAACAACGTCCCTAGTACAGCAGCGCCTGCGAGGCCTCCACCACCTCCGCCTCCAGCAGCCGGTGCAGCAGCTGGAGCAGCAGCTGCACCGGCTGGTGCGGCAGCGGCCATGGGGGGATCTTCGGCAGCTGCTCCGGGGGCCTGGTTTAGTGTCTCTTGGTCGGGGTCTTGGTAAACAGTATGGACGGTTTGGAAGGTAACGTCTTCTAAGAGAACTATTTCTGGTGGTCTGCTGCCCACCAAAACAGTCATTGGATTGTGCCCTAAGGAAGAATTTTCTATTGGAATTGGGTAGTTGGTTGGGAGCTGATCGACCGATGATACGACGATCGGTTCAACAAAGAAGGGTTCATTTGCCGAAGATGGTGGCGTAGCTGGGTTATCATATGGGAACTGCAATGCTGGATCTTTATCTTGCAGAATAGGTGTGTAATTGGGATCGTAAGGATGGATATATTGCCAATTTCCAGGGTCGGGTGGAGGTGGTCTATAAGTACTGGAACTTATGATTTGGGAATGAAGGGTGCTTTGGAAATCGGCAGATTGTTGGCCGTTCGAAGGGATCCAGTTAATCGAACTGCTTAGATACGAATTACTCGATAGTAAAATATTGGAGTCGGTGACTGCCTGCGAATGAACACTATTTATAATGGTTGTTGGTTTATATGGCTTGGGTTTACTGGTAATTAAATACACCGGATACATTTCGGTGGTACTTTGAAGATTCCAATTCGGCGACGAAGTGGTAATCTCCACCGAACTAGAAATATGCACGTTGGGTTTTGGTAATATGTAAGAACTCATGCTTTCGACGACGAAATGCGGCGATTTGGTAGTAGGAATGGTTTTTTCGGCGACTTCTCGAGTGTCAACGACGGGCACAGGGATCATAAAATCGCCGGCGTTGTTTCTCAAATCAGGCAACGAATTTTCTAAAAAATTATGAATCAATTTTTCGCGTAAGAAATTATCAATGTATTCGTTTCTCTCGTCAATGGACATTTTGTCGAAATCCGTGTACGTTAATTCGGCGCCATTTTCCAAATCTCTTTTCACCCTCGTTTTTTTATAATTTTTTGAATTTGTTTCATAAACGTTACGTAAATTATTAATCATATTTTTACATTTTTTACCCTCGAGTAAATTTAAGGAATCGAAACTCGTGTCGACTATTCGCTTCGTGTAAAATGCGATTTCGTCGTAATTTTTACATTCGTACAAAAAATCGTTCATTTTGTTTTGATTTTTAAACGTCGCCTTGAAATCGTTTTTTATTTTGAAATTCGAACAGTGTTGTAACTTCATCGATTTAAAAATAGCGAATAATTTCAAAAATAACACAATTAATAATAATTTAAAATGATGCGAGAAAAAATCTCGTTTCGATTTAATCTGTTTGAATGATGCCCACAGTTCGTCGTTTAGTATTAATCGTGCCAAAGGCGTGTTTTTTATTTTGGTTTTTATTTTTTTGAAATAGAAGGCAATTTTTTTATTGTTTTGATTCGTTTTCCGTAATACGCCGTCGAAAAGGGTTGTTTTAGAATTATTCGTTGCCTGATTCGAGTCGCCTGACGAGTACGCGGATAAACAATTTGACTCAAAATGTTTCAAATAATAATACATAATTTCTTGTCGCCTTTGTTTAAGTTTACTTTTATACCTGTCGTTCAAAGTAGAATTGTTGATAGGTTCTACTTTTTCTGCTACGATTTCTGAAACAAAACAAAAAAAAAACATGATTAGGATTTTGATATTTAAAAATTTTTTTTTAATAGATTAAAACTAGTATGACAATTCTTCAATGCGACCCTCCCCATCACGTGAAAATTCTGAAAGATAAGTACAGTGGGGGGGAGGGGTTGGTTTAGAAAACAACCATGATCAAAAATCACAAAAAAATTTCACTACAGTTTTGGAAACAAAATATAATGAGAAAAACAATTGTGACTTCAAGTTTTTAATCACATTAATCCTTTGTCAGATTTTCCAGTTTTAAAAGTGCCCTACCTCTTCTATTTGATTTGTTTAAAAAATAGTCAGTCAACATTTTTAGAGGGAAACCTAAACTATTTTTTAAAATTTGAAAAAAAGAGTATACGTATTTTCTGGTGGGTTAGAAAGTTTGGTAAACAATCAAGACTCATTAAATCAAATCTCCGAAAATGATTCAAATATGTCATTTTCATCTCATTTTGATTATGTTTGTTTTTTAAATCAACTCTCAATTCATATCACTCCCTTTTCTATGGCAGTTAACACGAGCAAAGGTGATCTACTAGACTCAATGACTGATATGCCTTCAATTATAACGATAGGCAACCTCTCGTGTTCTCAAGCATTACATTTTCACTTCAGTGAGCACTGAGCATAACACAGGAAGTGATTTTTTTTTAGCAGGATTAAACCAGATGAGATGGTGTGGGAAAATTTTTCGAGGGAAAATTGGCAGATCCCTTGTACTCTTTAGAGTTGATTTAACAATAGATTTCGAACTGAAAAAATTAGATTCAAATTGGTGAATTTGCAAAAATGATACTCTCTTCCTACAAAAATTGAGAGAAATTGAATTTTTAGTGATAACATTGAGATTTGTAGCTGTGATGATTCATTTTTCAAGCAAATAAAAATATGGGACTTCGGTATTTAGGCTAAGTTCTTATCCAAAAAATTAGGGAGTACCTGCCCACTTTTTTGTCTTGATAAAATATGGTATAGGCCTAACGATGAAATTTCCAGAAGTGCTGACAAGAGATCGAAGGACTTATTGATATTGGGTGGAAGGGAAAGGGGAAGTCCCTCATTGGTAACTCGAAAATCAAAAAAAAATTATAGAATTTTGAGCCTTAAAAGCCTTTTTTAGCAGTGACCAGAATCAATATCAAATCCAAAACCGAAACGTTTTTTGGATTTGTATATATTTTTCGTTTTCTTTTCTTTTTTTGTGATGGCCAGTTCTTTTCAAATGAATGTGTTTAAAAAAAATTATGAAAAGTTAAAACTATCGCAATTTTAAAGTGAATTTTGAATTTTTAGGCCTTAGTACTTCAATCCAATATTAAAACCGAAACAAAAACCAGTAAAAACCGCTTAAATTTGTAAAAAAACTGAAAGGTTTGAAAAATAAGAATCCCTCCTTAAAAGTCTGTCCTAATTTGTTTTAAATAATTTTAATTTCATTAAAAATTATAAAAGAGTATCTTGCATAAAAAATTCCTACCTATGTTATTTTCAACTTTTGAAATTATTTCGATGAAATTATAATTCACAATTCAAGGGAATGATTCTTCACACTGAAATTTAAAAGGTTCAACAACTTAATTAAAGTTTTCTGTGAAAACCTAATTTTTCTCAAAATTCCTCAATTTTTTGCGAACAAAAAATGAAAGTGAAGTTAATTTAGAGTGCTAAAAAATTGTCAACATACTTATGTTGAAAATGATGACGGGAGGGGGGAGGAGGTCCAAGAAGTCAGTTATCTTGCAGTCATTTTCCTTGATATATTAGAATGCTTAAGGGCAGTAAAATTTTGTTGCAGACATTTTCAAATACTACAAAGCTTTTGGATGGATTTCGAAATACACGATTTTGAACAACTTTTAGACAATACAATGTAGGTACCTAAAGCTAGATACCACGTAAATCAGGCCCGATTTTAAGATTTTTTGAAGGGGAGGGGGTGATCTAAATTATTCATGATAACACAGTTTTGATCGGGATGTTTGAAGCCGTGATCTTCATTGTACACTGGTCAAAAATAGGTTCAAATTTCAAGAAAATCATGTTTTTAAATCGTTAGCTCAAATCATTTTTTATAAAATGATTTTCATGATTTTTAATAATTCTGAAAATGATTTCATGATCCTGATTTAAAATCATTTTGGGCATGGCTTTGCCCATTTCTGCTCAAAATGCAAAATTTCCCAGATTATCGAAGAAAAGAAGTCGACAGCCTCAACACTTTCGTTAGTTTTTCCATTCAACCTTAATATCTGATATTTATATTGGGTACCTACTTGATTTTTCATTAAAATGATTTTTTTTTGGCTCTGAGAGGTGATCATATCCCCACCATCCCTCCTACCCTAAAACCGGGCTTGATATAAATGCATCACGTTTGACCACTTGAGGAAATACAAACACTTGTAATTTTTTCCAAACATAGTTAGGTATCACTCTTTTTTCATGAGAATAAGTATGTTTAAATCGTCGAACCATTAGGATATGATTGATTCCAACAGATTCAATTTCTTTACCATTTAGAGAGGAAAAAAAACCAATCACCAATTAGTCGTTATATTTGGCCAATAACGTAATCAATACTCGGACAAAAAATATAGCAAATATGACTGGCAGGGAGGAAATAGGTCATTTCAAAACCATCAAAAGATAGTTGGAAATTAAACAATCACTCGGTCATTTTCGATAATTAAACATTCAATACGGACAGCGACAGTAGCCGAGATGTAAATTCTTCGATATAACTCGAAATTCCCATCATCGATAGATGCTATACACAACTTATATACCTACAAATCAGAAACTAGGTTAATGCGTTTTTTTTTTATTTTTCCCTAAAAAATGGAACATTTTTAAAAGAACGATTAGGTGTTTGTGTTTTTTCGCCAAAACGATTTTCTCGGTTTTTCTTCAATTCGTGTTGTGGTCGAACACACGTAAATGGAGTACCCGTGCATAATTGGTCATGGTTTGCAGAATGACCGGGCGTGATTGTGTGTAGTCTTGCGTGCACTTTTATTATGTTAATATTTAAATTAATTCACACTTTTTTTCTTTGTAATACGTCGAGATGATCACGGTGAGCGCGTATGGTTCCGATGCTCTGGCCTATTACGTGAGTGATCTATTTAGTCGCATGCAAGGCATAAATGAGAATAATTTCGACTTGTTGTTTTTTTTTTTTTAGGTAATTCGTCGTCTTCGGGTTTTTGAGCGTGCATATGTTACTCGAGCGTTATACCATAAACAAGCATGTAAAAGAGAAACTGTACTAATGAAATGCAATTGTTTCGGCTGCTGTGGCCGTGACTTTGTTAATCATCTTTTCACAAGTTTTTGGAATTTTTATGGGTTTTCGAGTATTTTAATAACGAATGTGTATGATTTACAGATTTAGGTATTAATTATACGAGAATAGTTGTGAATTACCGTTTAGCGATGGAATATTATAGGTTCTTTTAAACTTATTTCCGATTCATTTTCATTTTGCGTGCTGGACATGCATTACCATTTTGTTAATGATGTTATTAGCGTTTCAAGTTCATTGCCAATTTGTACTCGTATGTAGGTATTTTACGGTCTTTTTAGTTTCCAACGTATTTATAGGTATCTGAATGGGTAAGCTATAACCTGTGCTGTGGTCTATATGTGGTCCATTGACAGTTGTTAATTACCGCTAGGCGTTAATTACATGTACTTAAATACTAATTCAGAGGTGAGAAAGGAAATGAAATGCATCAACGATTGATGGCTCTAAAATTTGCACGATCGTATAGGAAGTCACTATCATTGTAAAAGTGAAAAAAGTTCATTGTTCAACGTTTAAAAAAATTAATAATTTAATATTGTCATGTATAAATCTTATTGATAAAATTAATAAAATATGGGGAGGTTCAGAAAAAAAGAATTATGGAATTCCGGAAGGTAAACGTACGAGTATTGTATCGAAGTGCATAGTTTCTTGTTCTAATCTTTTCATTTGCTGGTTCCCAAAACTGCTCCAAAATTTCTCGAATGCCCCCCCCCCCGAACCTAATCTTTCCTTCAATCAAGCCAGAATTTAATCTGGGATATCGAAGTCGGAATATTGGAAGGATAAAGTTTCAACTCGTTTTTGAAAAATTATTCAACAAAAAAAGGCTTATTCTTTATTTTCTTGCAGAGTACAATTTTATTGAAACATTCATACTAAACATTCATTCAATGGGAAGGAGGAGGCTGGTGAGAAAAATATGTACCTTTATGTAAAATTTGAAATAATATCCATAAACTATTTCGTCAATGCATAGAAATTTATTGTGCCCAAGCGAAGTGGGGACGAACATTTTTTAAAAACAAAAAAAAAAATCAAGAACTTGCACTTCATCATTTATAGGTCTAAAATTTCAGCCATCAAGGGTCATGCGTTGGAGAGAAAAATGTAAATGTAAATTCATGTAAAACTTTAAAAAATATTAATTATTTTATTAAAATATAGAGATATTGAACCTGAGCAAAGCGAGGGAGAAAATTTTTGCAAAAAAAGGCATTTAAAAGCTGAAACTTCATCATTTATAGCTGAAAGTGCAGTTAGAGTTGACAAAATACCGATTTGAGTGGGAAAATTAAAATAGATAGGTGAATTATTAATATTTCCTAATTTAGATGATGATATTTTGACTCTTAACATGAGTTTTCGACTCAAAAATCTAAATTTTTACAGTCGATTTCAGGGATGGTGGTCCGAACCGAACCGAACCGAACCGAACCGAACCCGGAACCCAGAACCCGGAAAACCCCGATAATTTTAATGAAACTAGAACCGAACTCAACCCCGAACTCTGAACCTGAACCTTCAAACTCCGGACCCAAACCTGAAAAAACCCGAAAAATGTTTTGGGTTCAGGGTTCGGATTCGGATCCGGAGTCCAGCCTGTATTTTTCTCTGAAATTCCACAACTGTGCCACAATTATTAAGTGGTCACCCCATATGTATTTAAACATGAAGAGAACTTTGAAAAAAAAAATGGTCCGGAACCGAACCGAACCGAACCAAACCGAACCCGATTCTTCCAAACCTGAACCCTAAACCCTGAACCCGGAACATATGGGTTCGGACCACCATCCCTGGGCGATTTGCTACTTTTTCGAATCTATTGAAAATTTCCGATCTGAATCTAAAATTTTCAAACATGGGGGGGGGGGGGGGGTTCTGCCCGTTGCTTTTGTTCGGTTCGGCCCTGAATTTAATGGGATTTTGAAAGCGTGATTTTCACATAGAATGTGGGTTGAAAGGTTCTCCTTAATTTTTGATTTTAGCTTTCTTATAGCATTTCCTTTCGATTTTGAATATCTTTATTTTTTTGAGGACGAGAGAAAGTTTCAAATTCAATTCATAATTTTTTGATAGAAAAAGTGTCAATCAACGAGAACATGATAGTTTGTTTAAAAAATACTCGTAAGTCGAATCAACACCTGCATAAGTTGATAGAAAGAGGAGGATGACTTTATGGGCTTATTATCACTCTATCAAGCATAGGTATATTTTTCTACCTAGTCGAATAAAAATTCGAGACGTCATAAAATGAAGTTTGTATTATCATCACTTTTTTAATTTACTCGTACTTATTGGACATTTTTTAAATCTAAATATCTGAAGTTGAAGCTATAAAAATGTGATGGCTTGATAATTTATCATTTTTCCATGAATGAGGAGATTATTTTGGTTTTTAAATTGTAACATTTAGGATTTTGGTTCATGTTCCTATACGCAGTGTTATGTTAAAATTGGTTAAAGTTTTGTTGTTCTAGTTACGAGTTGAAAAAATCTGCTACTTCATGTAAATAATGTAAATTTAAACTATTTTTCTATAAACCGTATCAGGAAACAACTTTTATGTCTGCTATACGTGAAATTTGGATAAAACAGGGTACCACTAAAAAAAACCTTCAGATGAACATGTTGCCTATCTGAAATATTTGAGGCGCAAATTTCTTTTCGAAAAAATCGAATCAGAACCAATTTTCAATCATGGGAATCGATAGTATTTTAAAAACTGAACAAATTTTCATATCATGTTTTTTTATCTGACTTGAAAATTGAAGGAGCTATGAAAATAATTTTAAATAAAAAATCCCTTTGACGAATTTGATCACGGAAATGAATACCTAGTACTTTGAAAAATAAACAATTTTTGTTATGTTCATTTTTTCCTAAAATCAAAATTGAAGGGGCTAAGTATAACATTAAAAGTAGAAAAATTTGTAACATTTTTTGAATTTTTCAATTTATTTCGAGTGTTACAGTCCCTCCAATTTTGATTTTGGGCAAAAAATTAACATTGCAAAAATTGTTCATTTTTCAATGTACTATTCATTCCAGCGATTGAAATTTTTTAAAGAATTTTTTTATTCAGAATTATTTTTGTAGTCCCTTCAATTTTGAAGTTGGGCAAAAAATCGTAACATGGAAATTTGTTCAATTCTTGAAGTACGTACTACTCCATCCCACGATTAAAAATTAGTTTTGATTCATATTTTCTTGGAAAAAAATTGCCCCTAAATATTCGAGATAGGCAACAATACGTTCATTTGAAGTTTTTTTTAGTGGTACCTCTACCTACCCTGTTCTATCCAAATCGTGCGAATGCCAGACCAATCCCAGAATATTCTGTATAATTGAAGAAAACTTGAATGATAAACTGGCCTCATTTTGTTCAATTGCAATTTAAGGGTTAATATTCCAGGTCAAATATGAAAAAGGTCTGATGTAATTAACTGTGAAAAAATTTCAATGATCTATTCAGACTACAACCTTTGATTCAATCAGTTAGACAATTGAAAAAACAGTAAAAATTAGCCTAAATAAAGCTATAATACCATCACCTATTACTAATCAATCTCAACGAAAACTACCTTTCAACAAAAAAATCAATTACCTCAGCAGCGAGTCAGAAACCCATTAAAGGGGAGTTGGTGAAAGGGTTTATGAGAAAAAATTTCGTTTTATGTAAAATTAAAAAAAAACACCTTTGTCAAAATTAATAAATTAATTGAGCCCAGTTTCTGAAGGAAAACATAGTCAAAAGCTGAAGTTTCATATTATTTTTTTTCAAGATTTCAGTCTTTCAAAATTTTTTTTCAATCCTACACTTTTGTAGATATCCTGTTACGTTCAAGTATTGTTCTGTTGAGTTTCGTTTTCACTCATATATTGAGGCTGTCAATTTATGGGCCTACTTATTTCTTTAATCTTTTTTTCTTCTACCTACTCCTACTGTGACATTTCAAAGAAGATCGTAAAATCATAATCATAATGATCGATTATTAGATATCCAACCATCTCGTTGTAACGTTCGAGTGATACGAAAAAAAAGAAAAACAGATAAGACAAGAAACAACAGATGGAAAAAATGTTTAATGATTCTTAGACTCGAGTGTTAAATGCCATTAAATGAAAGAAGGAATAAGTGCCTAACAAAAGAATGAAATAAGATTGAAATCGAAAAAAAGGGAAAAGCTTAACTATATGACTCAATGATTTTTTTATTTGTTAAAAGAACACACAAAACTACTGAGAAAAAAAATATCTCAGTATAGGAAAGTTTTTTCAAAAGTTTATGATTTTATAAATTTTGGGAGAATTACCTACCTATTATCGTTTATAAGAGGTAGATTACAAAACATTATACGAGTACCACAGAAAAACCAAAAACAACAATGATTCGGAGTTTTTCGTTTACAGAAAATGAAACATGATTTGCATTCAACTTTTGTAGTAAGAAAGTCAATCTTTGATATTGTTAGGTATGCATTTTCGAGACCATTAAAACATGCATGTACCTACAAATCAGATGTATTTATTTAAAAAAATTGCTTCAGGCATATTAAAATCCCCTCAAAAATTAGGAGTTAAAGGAGTCCCTCAAAAAATCCTCATCTCTCTAACTCATCTACCCAAGTACGAGAAAGTGCAAAAATCTATACCCAAAACATATTCATTTCACGAATAAAAAATTCAATTAAAACATACCTTTTGTATCGTTGTTGGGCGACCTGGACGAGAGATTATCCTGAGGACGCGCACACACTAATTCACCACTAAACAAGTACGAGATCAAAACGAAAGTCACCACTGGTAAAACTCGCCTTTTCGAATCGCACCTTGAATACGTCATTGTTCTAACAACTTTCTGCGAACACAAACACAAAATTATGGAATTATTATAGAACTAAGTATAACTATATATAACAAATGAGACAGTTATGCTTATGATTATAACGTTACGTTGAGTGGAAATTGCACAGTCGTAACTAATAATAATTTCAATGATCGTTTAGTCAACGACTTAATTATGTAAGCCGCAAACTGGAAACTACACGTACAAATATAGGTGCCTACAGGAAACGATGAGCAATAAGTAGGGTAAATCGCAATGCGCAGAGGAATAATCAAATTTCTATACCGTTCCTTGGCCATCTCCCTCATTTCCATCAAAGGCATAATAAAATATATGTACTCGAACGAAAACAATTGCGAGGTATTTGCCGGAAACCTTCGGAGGCTTTCAAAGCCGCACATAATTAGCACGTGATAATAAATCCTTTGAGGTGTCAAGTGACGGAACTCGATTGAAGAATATTTTAACAATGTATTGAGATGTCTAAACGGCTCAGGGCATCGGCATCTTCTACATACTCCTTTATTGTTAATTCGGCAAACTCGAAGCAATTTGCTTCTCTTTTTTTTCTTCTTCAGTAACTGTGGACCTGCGGTACCTATAGATACGTGTAACTCGAAAGGTAGAACATACTTTATAAGGAATGTTGACTCGACAGTCAACACATCTCGTGTACACATCACACAATCAGTTTTGCTGATAGTGAAAGAAAAGCCTAACTGCGTCAATTTTGTCCTCTCGAAAAAAAGATACGAGGTATCTACATAAGTATATACGAGAACCAGCGCGGCGCCAAACCTGTTAATGAGGTAGGACAAGACCCAACTTTAAAATCGACCCAGACTAGTTCGACGCATCGACCAGATAAATATGAATCAACTGGAATTCTGAGTATATGAAATCATTTACGAATACCAGAAAATCAGCTTAACTACTGATATTTGTAACGGTACCTCTATGTGTAGTGGATTTGGAAGCTACTTAGACATTGTGATAGGTAGCTCGAAGTAATCGATATTGATATTTTTTTTCCAGAAAGTTGAATGCACAATTTGAATAATACTGACTAGGGTTCTGGTAAAACACTTATTGAGTCATAATTATCATTTCATAAAATAGGTTGCATATACTTATTTCTACTTACTCGAGTTGGTCGAGTAAATCGAGAAAAAGTCAAGATCACCACAGGGACTCAAAAAATTGTAAAAAAAAGTTACTTAAATTCGCAAAAAATCGAGTAAACCTCAAAGTTGTAAAACCACTGAACAAATTGAGTCAATTTTCCTAAAAAATGATGCAAAATACGATGAAAATGTCAATTTTAGCACAGAATATGCTTTTGCTATGGCTAATTTCGCGAAAAAACTGACAAAATTTCGTCACGCTAACTTTTAGACATTGTGTCAGACTTTTTTGGACATGGGAAAATTTTCAGATTTCCATTGATTTTGAGATATTTTATTAGACTTTCTTGGACTTCAGAAAATTTTCAGATTTCAATTGACTTTTTGTCGGGCTTTTTTGGATATGAAAATTTTTCAGATTTCAATAGACTTTTTGAACTTGAAAAATTGACTTTCAGACATGTTGTCAAACTTTTTTGGAATTGGAAAATTTTTCAGATTTGTATTGACTTTTTGAGCTTTGAAAATTTTCAGAGATAATGCCGACTCAGGCATTTTGTCAGGCAAATAATTGAGACTTTTTGAACTTGAAAAATTTCAATAAAATTTCAAATATCAAGTTGTTATGAGCTTAGAAAAATTCAATAAGCAAAAGCACATTCTATGTTTTATAGTTTCATGGGTAGTATAGAAATGGCAGGAACTTTTTTTATATAATATCGAACAAGAGCATTTGGTAGGTGCTACTCGTTTTGGAACAAATGAAGTGTGGAGAAAGAAAAGGATCTGGGAGAGTATTCAACTTTCCTGCACTATTGCACTTACTGCATTTCCTTTTCATTTTATCAAATCAAATCGTATTATGTCACATGAATCGATCTTATGTGATGAAATCATAGGTACCAATTTATTCGTGACATACTTGACTACTCGCACATAAAGTGTTGAGCATAAAAATATATATTGAGGTAACTTCTGATAATGTCCAAAATGAAACATTTTACTTCAAACCGAGAAAAAATTTTTGTCCAAAGTTCAAAAATTAGCTATTTCTTCTTTTCGAATGAGTTTCCAAACAAAATTTGTAGGTATTTTCTTTACTCGAGCAACATTTTCTTTCTCTTTTTCCTAAAAAAAGAGGAAATTTATGAAAAAAAGAGACACTGTCGATGTTTTTTCGATGACCAAACCCCCAAAAAACGACACGAAATTCTGTCACGCTAACCTTCAAACATTTTATTGGACTTTTTTGCACTTGGAAAAATTTTCAAATTTCCATTGACTTTTTGGACTTGGAAAAGTTCAAAAATCACGCGAACTTTCCGACATTTTGTCAACCAGCCTTGTTGAACTTGGAAAATGTCAGAGATTACACAGACTTTCAGACTTTTTGTCGGGATATTTGTGACTTTCCGGACTTGAAAATTTTTTCACGATTTTTGGGCTCCGAAAAGTTCAGAAATTCTGACTTTTTCGATTTTGAAAAATTTTATAAAGTAGTCGGTCGACTTTTGAACTTGGAAAAATTTAGATTGTTTCAAAATTAGTTTTTAGATATTTCACGAAGTATGGTAACATTGTGTCCAACTCTGTGAACTTACAATTAGATGAAGTCAGACAGTATGTCAGACTAGAGTACAAATTTCCATTTGATATAGCAGGGTAGTAAGTAGTATGCAAATGAGAATGACCAGGGGCGTTTTTGACATGTACAAGTATAGTTATTATGGCCGGGGCCTGGGGGTCATCCTAAAAATTTTTGTGTCACAAAAATCCGTCAGAAAATTACAATACAAAAATTTAGTGTCACCCAAATGACTTTTTCGACTAGCAAATTGAAAAAAAAAACTCATTGGATTAGCTTTTTAAACTTGAAAAAAATTAAAAACTGATTTTTTGGAAAGAAACATTTCAGAAATTGTAATTTTCTGTTACTCAGACTTTTTGGCTGAAAAAATTGACTTCTTGGGCTAACTTTTTGGAAATAAAAAAAATTGAAAAATTGAATTTTTGGAGAGAAATAATTTTAGAGATTATAATTTTTTGAAACCTAGATAACTTTTTGAATTTCAAAATTGAAAAACGACTTTTTGAACTGACTTTTGAATTTGGAAAAAACTGAAAAATTGACTTCTTGGATAAAAAATTTCAAATATTGATTTTTTGGATTGAATTTTCAAACTTGGAAAAAATTTCAGAGTTGGTTCAATAGGTTTTCTCGTGAAAGTTGTTTTTATGAAATTTTCATTATTCAGCTTGAGTCATTTCATTCCAGTTCAAATTCATTTCATTGATAAAAATTAAACCTTCGGGCTTCCGAAATTCAGAATTTCTTCAGGAAAGAACAAACAAGAGAAGGAGGGATAGGTTGTCCCGTTGAATAATGACAAAATTGTTTTTTCACTCAAAAAAATTAGATCGGAGTAAAACAATTTGAAAAAATGATGAGTTTTCTTTACATGAAAAATCACGTATGCATTTTGAGTAAAAAAATTGAGAAAAATTGTAGAATGAATATGAAAAAATTTCACTAGAGTCAGATTATTCTCAATTTTTAGTCCTTCTTCCCCAATAATACCTACTGACTCGAGTTCTTCCCTACTCTCCTCCCTACTTTCAAGTAATCACACCAATCTTCATTTTCAAAGTGGTTTTTCAGATACTTATGACCTGGAGGTGAATATCAGAATGAGCAGATACCCATCTAAATCTCAGATGCTACAAAATAAAATTTTCATCACTTTTATTACACCTCAGACCTGACAAAACTTGAAACAACCATGTACAGAATATTTTTTGATAACTTATTCGATTTACTTCAAACAATGTATTCTTTCTAACTATCAATAAACACACGCACACAAACGTACACTCTTAGACACACGATACGTTCGACAACTGCCCATGATCTAGCGCATTACAAGTTCAATGCTAAAAGACAACTTTTTTGTCTAAACTGGAAACACGATACCTGATCATATAGATAGTTGATAAGTTAGAAAAACTTGTCACATTTACGCGAGAGTTCTCACATAATATTGGTTAACGACAGAAAGATCAATGAACCATTCGCAGCCGAGACGAGTGCGCATATAAAATATAAAAAGTAATTCGTTTATCTATTTTTCACCAACGGATTACCTAATTTGTTATTTATCATGAGTGCTAAACTATGTTATTAATTTAGGTTACCAACCACAGTGGGAAATAAGAAGCCTAGTTTCATAAACTTCATGTCCTTCCTTTGTATAATAGGTAATGAAAAATGTTACTCCAACGTGTATACGTATAATTTTTTTTCTCCTACGACACCTAACTTCGACTTTCGACATGAAGAAAAAAGTTCATTTTGAATTCCGGGGTCATAATGACGATTCAGATGTACGTGTTCGAGCAGAGTGTGATTTTTCTTCTGAATATTTCGCATAGGAACATAGGTCAGTAAGTCACCGCGCAAGTACAATGACGCTATGATGCTAGACGGTTTTAATATGACCTTAAATAACCCGAAGAAGCTTTGTGAAAGGTGCATGTAATTCGTAATGTCATTTTACCTACGTATACAGACACCTATCTAATCGACAACACGTATTCAAGTTGAGTATAAAAAGTTGAGTTATATTTCGTCTTCAATTGCATTTCATAGCTATAAGTGGTATTTTAAACAGAACAATCAAATAAGTTCAAACTCCAATTCTCAATCATTCCTCAACATGTAAAATATTAACCGAGGTACCTGTTAAAAAAATTTCGACCTAATTTTAAATACCTACAATTTTCATGAAAGAACGCGAACCTGATGCCAATGCACAACAAGTTGTTCGCATAATGGCACATAAAGGTATGTCTATATGTAATGTACCTACTACCTATTCAGCGATAGCATCAATATAGGTATATATGGTTACCTACGTCCGCCCACATAGTAGCACTATCTGTCTGAATGACTGTTGGAATAATATATACAGTCCAAGTTCAAAATACTAGTTCTCTGTGTCTCTTTATAACGGTTAAATTGTACGTATAGGTATAACGTAAGCTATAAGATACACACTGGGTCTCCTCGACTGCACGGCGTAACATTCTTTCAAATGTAATATGAATATGCAAGACCACATACAAGCAAACAAAAGTAGTTGTTTTTCAATTTCGTGACGCGAGAACTTTGTCACACTTTTCAAAAGGTTCAACGACTCAAAACAACGGTTGCGTTAATTTGTCAAAATTAAACGATCGTTTCGTCGTTCGGACGAGTAAATTCCGAATACCTATAAGTTGTATGATTGATCTATGGTTGTATGGCTCGGTCTTTATATTTTTTTATTGAAAGATTGTTCCGTCATTAATTACGATATCGGTACTCTTTGATAAATCTTCTAACGTTATATTGCAACGATGTTGTGATTCGGACGTGAAATAGCGACATGGGTTTGTAGGTATCCTTGGACTTGAACTTGGTAATGGTTAAAAATCGCTAAGCCTGGGAAATTAAATTCTACTTGGTCAATTTAATTATGTGGCCGGAATTTTCTGCAAAATTTTTCTTCACGTTGCGAAGGTTCAAATCACGCGAGAGTAGCCCTCAGACTTGCTCCAGATGTCCGGCCTAAAATTTTTGCTGTAGAAGATGATTTTTCAATTTTTGGTAAATTTTTGAGAATTTGAATGACGATTGAGAATCAAGATTAGCTTTGAAATACGAGTACAACACTTTTCCGGTGAAACTGATCAGAACTAAGCGTCCGGTGACTACCAAATATTGACCCCTCAAAACCAGATTTCACCACATTTCCGGTCAATCTAGAACTTCCAGCAAAGATGTTGACTTCTTTCAAAATTAATTTGGGCTGATAAAAATCAGATTCCCTTCTCCTTTTCAGTAGGTAGTTTAAGAAAAAAAAATTGATTCTGCGGCAAATTACAATCAAACAACTCGAGTCAGACCCGCATCTGCCGCCAAGGTAGCCAAGGCAATGTCATAGTTGAGGTAGGACTATGCCGTGGTTGCAGAAAATTGTGAATTTTCCTTACTTTCAAAATATTCCAAAAACCGACATTATTTCTTTTCTTTTGTTTCATTAAATGCTCGGAAATATACATTTTTTGCTTTTTGAACAAGTGTTATCCAAGAAATCCTCCTCTCTATGCTTTGCTCGTGAAACACACTTTTTTTCATTTTTACGAAGGTATTTTAGAAGATTCATCTAAAAATCGTAATTTTTTTTTGTTAAAACCTCGTTTTTTAAAAATTTTTTGTGTTACCGAAATTGAGTTGTAGTCATTTACCAAACTCCCTGAAAAAATCTTGGCCCCTGTACCTATTAAAATTCAGCAATTTCATTGAATTTGTATGACCTGGTTGCTGAAAAATCGTAGTTATGATTAGAGCCCGGATTTTTCGGCACTAAGTCATTGAATTCGGCATTATTCGGCAAAAACGAAAAAAAAGTGTTTTATCCAAACAAAAATTGCTTATTTTACAAAAACTGCACATTGTGATGCACCACCAAGTGCTTTTTCTCATGTTCCTATTTGAAGGTCATTCTACTGTCCACTAAAAGCACCTTAAACTTGAAGAAGAAGTGTTCCACTTCCACCGAGACGAGGGGGACGTGAGTGTTCGCGTTCAAAAAAAATGAGCTCATGTCGAAAGGAAGGCAAATCATCAAAAAATGAATTGTTTCACGTGCTTTTTCGAGACAAAAAGGGCGTTTTACGGGAGAATGAGCGATTTTTGCATTTTTCGGCATTATTCGGCAAAATTAAAATTGTTTCCCAGGCTCCCTAAGCTATGAAACGAACTTCTATCTGATTTCCAGCCATTCGCTCCGAATCAAAATGATTCGGCAAATGCCGAGGAATCCGGGCTCTAGTTATGAGCATCTTAACTTTTATAGATTTGGCATTAAAAATTAGGTACCTACTGTATTTCAAAAAAACAGCAGAGTATGCAGAAAAAAATTAAGCTCTATAATTTTGATTCATGCCATTTTTTTTGTACGACTCTTAGTTTGGCCAGAAAATCATGTTTATGGAAAATTTAGCTGATATACAAAGTCATTGGTTTTGAAAATGAAAAAAAAAAATCCATAAACATGGATTTTCTGGCCAAACCAAGGATCTTTTGAAACAAAAACCAAAAATAAAATTTGTAGAAGTTTAAATTTTCTTTCTGCTTTAAGCGATCAATTTTTTTCAAGGGTCAGAGACCGGAAACCGAAAAAAACTGAGCTTTTGGCTTTCAGCTACTGAAAAAAAGAAATTAAACTTAGGCTTTAGCTTTCGGCTTTTAAAATCTAAAAGACTGTATGTGGCTAGCTTTCGGCTTTTAGCTGCTAACTTTCAGCTTCAAGTTTTTCAAATTGCAGTTTCGAGCTTTGGTTGGAGGGATAAAGGAAAAAAATGTGATTGAAAGCAAAATATAAATTTTATTCGAAAATTGGTAGGATTTGCATATTAAACTAAACAGGCAACATTTTTTTCATTCTTTGTTTTCTCACTGTGCCGTTGAAGGAACATAATCATACCAGAACCCGAAACCAAACCAAATAAATGATACAGGATCGAAATTGCAAAAAAAGCCATTAGAAAAGTCAATAAACAAGACTTTTGGCTAGCTTTTGGCTGACAAATTATTAAGCTTGGCTAGTTTAAAACTACTGAAAATCCTTGAAAACTTTCAGCTTTTAGCTTTACGCTAGCTTCCGGTCTCTGTCAAGGGGACTTAGTTTTCGAGATTCTTGCAGTCGAAGTTTTAGCATAGGACGTCCTACGAAGACCTAATTCGTGAAAAATGTCATGAAATCCCGTGGCAAAATTCTGAGACAAAAATCCTCGAAGATGACTTTTAGACATTTTGTCAGATTTTTTTGGACTTGGAAAAAATCAAAAATCATGATGACTTTTAGACATTTTGTCAGACAGCCTTCCAGAAATCATACTGACTTTCAAATAATTTGTTGGAAATTAAGTTTTTTGGATTTGAAAAATTTTAGAAATCACGCTAACTTTGCGACATCTTGTCAGGCAGACTTTTTTGACTTTAAAAAAAATTCAGAGATCATATCTATTTACTTTTAGACATTCTGTCAGACAGCTTCTTTAATTTTTAAAAAAATTGTTCAAGTTTTTAAAAAGCTGACATTATTTTAGACTAGATTAAACTGTCTTTTTAAACTAGGGAAAATTTCAGAAATTCTGATTTTCTGGACTTGAGAAAAACTTTATAAGGTGAGCAGCTGATTTTTTGAGCTAGGAAAAATTTAGGACTTATTGAGATTTCAAACCACTTTTTGGACTTGGAAAACTTCAGAGATATCACTCTGATTTTTAGGCAATTTATTAGACATAGGTTTACCTGCCTTTTAGACATTTTGTCAGACCCTCAGGGTTTAGACTTCTTGATCTTGAACTAGAAAAAGTCAAGAAATTCTAACTTTTAGGACTGTAAAAATTTGGATCATCTCAATTGATCTTTAGATATTTTATCAGCCATTATAACATTTTTTGGACTTTACATAAAAAGTAGAAGCATATCCTATGTTTTATACTTTCATACATACCCCAGGGGGTCCAGAGGGGTGGGGCCCTCTGGCGAGACCACAAGGCCCAAGTCCCCCCCCCCATTTTCAAAATTATCAACTTTCTATGTAAGTCACCCTTTATTGAAGAAGAGATTCACAAAAAATGACACAAAGGAGCCCATGATAGTCCCATAACTTGATGAAAAACCAGCACCCCTGCAAATATGTTGTTAACGCATACTACAAAAATAAAGGAGGAAGCTTAGAGCTTCAAAGGGGTCTAATCAGTCGTCTATTCTATGATATATAAGAGAATGGAGCCCATTTCCCTAGAATAAAATCATTAACATCAATTTCATGGGCTGCACATCTCCAATTTTCATGAAAGGAAAGAAGTAAACATTGTAAGTTACACCGCTTTTAAATGTTTTCCAATGCAAAATTTTTGACAAAAATGACCTTTCAGCTAGAATCTGCAGTAAGTATTCACATTGAAAAAACCTCAATCAGAAGGCTTCCTATTTCAATTATCCCCCAAAAATTGTTGTCAATTGTCATTTTGGCAAGTATATTCGTCATCATCAAAAGTGTGCAACTTGGTTTCATCGAAACGCCTCTATTAGCAATAATGCTCATAAAAAGGTAGTCAGCACCAGTCACCCATTAAAACAGCAATGGGTCAAACAACGTTTATAAAAAAATTATGCAGTAAACGCCGGGACATGCCACAAATAATGGGAAAAAAAGACTACCTAAATAAACAAGTTGAGAAAAAAACCGAAGTAAAACATCCGATGATTTGTTTAATTTATAGTATTACAAAACTGACGGTCATTTCCTCACTCTATTTTGAACCGGCGGCGCGGCGTGGCTGTTGAAAAAAAAAGAGGAAAATATATAAAGGTGTCATGGATTTGGCGTCACTAAAAAAAAAAACTCATGCCCATCGACCCGGCCGGCATTCCTGCATTAAAGTTATAATTGACCAACTGGGTCAGCTGGGCGACCTTGATAGAGATTAAAGTCGTTCCCAAACATATCGTGATATTTATTATGATATACCGTTAAAAATCTCCCATGTTCTGAAATCCCATCTCACTCCATGTGTACACTACATTGGCATCTATAATTTGATGGTTACGAACACGACCGACGACTGTTTTGTTTTTCTTTCCGACGCTAGGTAACCTTATTAATAGGGCAAAATGTAACATAACATGTGATTCTGATTCGAGACGAGGAAGAGAAGAAAGCCGAGCGTAAAATTATATAGGTAGATGCCTATTTTAAGAGGATATCAGCGTTTCGGTTTTGTACAAGATATGGCCAAACTATTACGTCTGATGCAATTAACATCACAACCCTTGAGGACGTGCAATTCCAGTTGCATAAAGTGTCCGGTGGCATATGAAAGGATGTGTCGCCAAAGACCATACCGAATACTGATAATTGTAAGGTACATAGCATGAATAAATTAAAAGGAAATGTCGTCGATATAGATAGATACGTATTGTGAATGAATTTCAGCCGGTGTAATTATATTTTCACTTTTTAATTCTTAAGTAATATGGATGAAAAGATGGTATCAATCGGAGTTAACAATTTTTTTTAACTACATAGCGAACTATTCTAGAGGAAATAACGGTATTGATTTCAGGACAATAATTAACCATGATGAATTTTTTTTCCAACTGGTTACGGTTATTTCACATGTGTAGTGGAATATGTCGTTATCGTAGGGTTTCTGGGTACCTATACCTATGATTTGACATCCAATGGCATGGTGAGCGTGTAATGGACTCGTCGTTTTGCACCATATCCTACCCGATCAAAGGGTTTAATCATTTTTTTAATCCGATCAGTGTCGTTGAACGAATCATAGGGAACCGTTCGACGATCATGAAGCAAATCAATGACAGTTTGATTCGATCCCTTTTGCCAGGTCGTTGATTTTTGAAGAAAAACGAATAGAGATTTCAAAAATCAAATTTCCTTCTTCCATTGGTTGATAATTATTCGACTAATATGTCAATTGTTCAATAAATGCTTTAATATGTGAATTAGATGGTAAACAATAGCAGAAAAATAATAGAAATTGAGTAAAAAATTGATGAAAAAAGACATACGAAATGTAAACGGCGAAGAAAGCAATTCAAAGGTACAAAAACTTTCACAAATTGCAATTGAAAAAGTACATTTCAAAGCTGATAAGAAAACGAATAATTTCAAAATAATTTTCACTCAATTTGATAGTCGAGTAAATAAATAACTATCAATTTCTTCGAAATTTCTCTCCTTATTAGGTAGGTATCAAATATCGAATGATGAATGGTAATTCCAAAAGAAAATCCTGCCAGAAAGTTAGTTTTTGTTGCACTTTGAAATTTTATGGAAAATATTCAAAACGCATATGTTCAAAATCGCTCCATCAGCAAGGCAGTTCGAAAAAAATATTGAACCCTTCTAGGAGGAAATCAAGGTTACATACAATAGATGTACAATTGCATATGTTATCTTATCAGAAGTGCCAAGGTTCTAGACCTATCTATGTTTTCATGTACCTAAGCCATCCATTAGCTATTCAGCTTCCTCGTTTAATCAAATGCTAATAAGTTGCAACAGTTGAATTTAGTAAATAATGCAAAAAGTACCTAAGGCACACTTGAAAAAAAAAGATAAGACATAGATATCTGTATGTAAGTGGGTATAAGAAATGAAATTGGGACGATTTTCATCAATTTTACCAATTCGAATATAGATATGAATAATTACTCACCGAAATATAATAATTTCGAAGTCAATGTTAGAACGACTCGCGAAAAATAAAATAAATACGATCGCGCACAACACGACACAGATCACGAGATTTTATCACTAAACGCGGCCACTGAAGAGTTGACTACGAACGAGACGACGACACTAACCAAATCCAGGACGAATTATCTACTCTTCCTATACCAGCATTCAAGTCTCTGACCTATGACGTCGACTAAGTTGAATAGCGTCGTCATTTCAACAATTCTGTAAAATGTTTATGACGTCATGGTTTTGCTTTTATTTCGTCGATTCGTATATAAACCATATGATGTGTGTTTCTTGGGCGGAATTATTAATTCGAATTTGAAACAATTTTTTTTATCCGAAATAGCGTTGATTTTTTAATAGAATTATTTATTTTTAAAATTTCAATCGATAGATGCCCCAATAGAAAAATTTGTAGACACGATGAGCAGATAATTTTTTATAAAGAAAATTGAAAAAGAAAATTAGTTCAACTTTTCCCTTTGGTAAGAAAAAATCTTTCGTATTGTAATGAGGGAGGGGGGAGGAAACTGATATTTTTTTCAAAATCATTAAAAGTTTTAAAATTTGTTCCTTTTTCAAAAATTTGGGTCAATTTGAAACCCTCGTATGTTATCAACAAAAGAAAATTTTTCTTCAACTTGACAACTTCATTTTCTTTCAAAAAGCGAAATCTGGTTTTCATTTTTTTTGAATTTTAAAAATGTGATCGGTGAAAAATAATTATATATATATACGTACGAAGTACATTTTCCTGAAAAATATAATTTTCTGGAAAATATTCTTCTCATATTGTTAGAATGTTAGAAGAAGGCTCTGTCCATGGTCAGACCCAAGTGAACTGGGGGTAGCTTTCTTCCATGATAAAATTTCAGTTTTTGTTCAAAGAATTGACAAAAGTGGTGCTTTTTTTGGAACGTGTTACATTTTGTGTAGCAAAAATTTAGGAAAGCTAGATTCTGAATCGTTGAAAATTAGTTCAGAAATTTGAAGTGGGCTTACGAAAATGTTAACAAAAATTTTTCAGATGTTGGAAATATTTCTCAATTTGACATTTTAGTTAAAACTGTTTATGAAATGTGAAAAAATTATACCCCTCTCCTCCTCCCCTTCCCTGCCAAAAATATATCCATATTAAAATATAATTTCGAAGAGAGAACTTGAGCTTTACCGTTGACAATTTTTACCTTCCAATCCCTTCAATAACCCCCCCCCCCCCCCCCCCTCGGCTTCTTATTTAAGCACTGCATTCCCATTTTATACAGTAGACTAGACACTCATGTACCTAATTATAAAGGAAAGGTGCAAAAAATCATTAAAAATCATAAAAATAGCACGTAGGTATACTCGTACTTATTAGCAATTGAATAATTTTGATGATGGAAGGGGATTGACATGACTTTTACAATGACCTAATGTTGAATCATAGAAACAATTCGTGAGAATATGTACAGTTCCGTTGCAATTTTATCAAATATCAGGCTACCTCCGACTTCATTTTCCATTCACCTTTCTTTATTCTTCCATTAAAAAAAAATCATTTGAAACCATCATTACCTATCTCTGAATTCTAAAAGTAGAGATAAAGTTGAACTTCCGGTACATGAGCAAGAGCATTATACAAATAGTTTGACTAAAAAGGACTAAGTAGAAAGAATTTTTATAAATATCTACCTAGGTATACTAATCAACTTGATGATAACATTATTACTCGCACGATTCTAACGCGATGTTGTAGTTAAGAAAGCCATTTGCCTCACCTAACCCATGCTTATTATCCAACGTAATAATTATCTCATCGTTTATCCCTTTGTGCTTTTTGGTTAATTTGTTCACAAATGATTTTTTCAATTTCAATAATCTCGAGAGAGTTTATCTCTGGTCATATGTACCTGCTACATGGTGAGATAATAATGAATCAACTCTGTCGTCTGGGTTCTGTTCCCTTTCCCTTCTCCTCCACAGTTCTAAAAAATTAACTACTAAGGACAAGTAAATACGTATCTGTAGTATAAAACATAGGATATGCTTTTGCTCATTGAATAATTTTATGTCTGATTTGAACTTTTTTGAAAATTTTCAAGTCCAAAAAAGTCCAACAAAATGCCTGAAAGTCAATTTTTCAATTTAAAAGAAATCTAAATTGCTTCTCTAAGTCAGCATTATCTCTGAAATTTTCCAAGTTCAAAAAATCAATAGAAATCTGAAGATTTTTCCAAGTCCGAAAAAGTCTGACAAAATGACTGAAAGTCGAATGCCTAGAAATCAGAATTAGCTCTGAAATTTTCCAAGTTCAAAAAGTCAATGGAAATCTGAAAATTTTTCTATGTCCAATAAAATCTAACATAATGTCTAAAAGTCATCGTGACGGAATTTCGTAACGTTTTTCGCAAAGTTACCCATAGCAAAAGCATATCCTATGCTAAAAGCTAAGAAATTATTTTTTTCAATTGAAAGCTCTAAATTCTTTAAAGAAGGTCATTTTTGGTTTTGGGGTCCCCAAATTTGGTAGGAAGGTGCCAAAATTGGAGTTTTTAAATTTTGAGAAAAATTAAATAGGTTAAATATAAATAAAAAAAGTCAGCAAATACGAACCTTTTCGATTCCGTAGGGAGGAGGGTACGTTCCAAAAAAGAAAATCTTTGAGTTAGACTTTATTGCATACCTACTCTGTCTTTACTTGAGTTAGAAAGTCAATTTTTGTTTCATCAAGATCTTTTGACAAATACTTATATGACCCAAAACGCATCAAAAAAGGGTTATTTTTGAGTTTGAGGCCTCAATTTGGTGGGAGGAAGTGCCAAAAGTTAGGTTTAAAAAATGTTGAAAATTTGTTTTTAATAAGGTTACTATAGAGGGTTTTGTCACCAGTTTACTTTGCAGCTCAACCCCCAGAATATTGATAAAATATTTAAAATGTTTAAAAAAATAACGAAATTTTGATTTTCCTTCACCAAATTAAACAATTTTTGAACCTCGATGATAGATGATACATCTACACGTCAATAGAAATATTTTTAAAAAAATGGTCAAAATCGATCCATTTTTGGGAGAGGCTAGTGAACTGTAAAAAGATTTTCTTATTTTCAAAAAAGTTGATAAAATGTCAAAAAATGTTGAAAAAAGATGAAACATTGATTTTTTGTCCCTTTGAAAATCATTTCTAAAGAAATTTAAAAATTTTTGGAAAAATGACAAAATTGTGATTTTTTTTTTTTACCAAAGTTGAAAATTATTTCCAAAAAAGTTTTAGAAATGTAAAAAAAGTTGAGGAATGACGAAAATGACGAAAATTTGATTTTTTTTTTTGGAAAAAAATTTAAAAAATATTTGAAAAAGGGATTTAAGTGAGAAGATCTAACGAGGAGAAGTTCAAAGAGCGAACGCTGAAGAACGAGCAAAGTCATAAATGTAAAAAATAGTTCCACTCTTTGAGCGAACAACATAGATAATGTATTTTTGAAATTTTTAAAAGTCTATCAAAAAGTTTACAAAATTTCGTGACACAAGAATTTTCCTCGATTTCCAGATTTTTCATCAAACATAATCAATTGCATTTTGTTAGACTATAAATTAATTTCTTACAAATTAAGTTTTACAAAATGTTAGGTATTATGTCTATAACAAAAAATATCTAAAAGTCAAATTTTGAAACAATATAAATTTTTATGAGCCCAAAAGGTCAAGAATTTCACAGAATTTCCACCTTCAAAAAGTCAACTATTTTCAATTTTTTTCAAGTTCAAAAAGATAATTTGTCAAACTTTCCTCCACTTGGAAAAATTTTTCAGATTTTTACTGACTTTTTGGACTTGGAATATTTCAGAGATAATGCTGACTTTTAGACATTTTGTCAGACAAACACTTCAAGCAGAGTTTTTGAATTTGAAAAATTTCAGAGATCACGCTGACTTTCAGACATTTTGTCAGACTATTCTAGATTTTGTAGACTTGATAAATGTTTCAGATTTCAAACGATTTTTTGACATGAAAAATTTCAGAAATTTTGAGTTTTCAATTTTTAAAAATTTTGTATAGTGATCAGTTGACTTTTGAACTTGGAAACATTTAGATTATTTTAAAGGTTTGACTTTTAGACAGTTCACGAAGGATGACAACATTGTGTCTGACTCTTTGAACTTACAATTAGATAAAATCAGATACAGCTACGTCAGACTGAAATGTGCACTTCAGTTTGGCTTATCAGAAAGAGCAAAAGCATATCCTGTGTTTTATACTTTCATGGGTAGTATGGAAATGGAAATGACCAGGAAGTCGAGAGGGGTGTCCTAAATTTGAAAATTTTTGAACCTCGATGCTTGATGACACATCTTTTCGTTAAAAGAAACATTTTGAAAAAAAAATCAAAATTGGTCCAATAGGAATAGGAAAGACGGGCAATTTGCTCCCAAAGGGACGTCACAATTTGATACAAACCAAAATTGAGCGATCATATGTTTCCCATATTTCAATTTCATTTTTTTAAAAATTGTGTTTCGGACAGATAATAGAGCTCTCGAGGAGTGCATGACTTGGGTTTTATCGTAATTTTCAGTTAATGCCCCCCCGACCTCCCAAGCACGTAAAATTTTAGTTAATTCAAGTGAGGATTAAAATTCGATAAAATCTAAAGGTGAAAAACTCTCCTAATTTGAACCTGACAAAACTCAAAATTTTCTCAATGTAAATAAGAAGGGGGTCACTAGGTACTTACAAAAATTTCTCATCAAACGCTCAAAATGATTTTTTTTTGCTCTCATAGGCAACCATAAATTCAATTTGGACCAGAATTTTGCCATCTCCTATTTGTCGAGAAACTAGCCCATAGCAAGAACAAACGAAGAAATTGCTTCAAGCTCAGATACGCCAACCCATTTCCCGTAACTTTTCCAAATCAAACAATCTCTCAGAATTTTCATTCTACTCATTCGAAAACGACTCCGGTAAGTTTTTCCTCCACATTACCACACTACTTCATCAAACCAGTGAAAATACATAACAACATGTGAGAGAATATGTCAAAAAAAAAGTCTGTAGATTCGGAGTAAATTCGTCGACAGTCTTACCCACGAGTTTCTAAAGGTTAAGAGGACGGAACAAGAATGTAAACGATGCGACGTACACATTGTTTTTAGCTTCAGCATCGTCCATCGACCGACCGGACAAACAAACGAACAAAAATTAGCTTAATAATTTACATAAGAAAGGAAAGGAAAATCTAACAAAGAATCGCATTCGTCTCGAGGCTCGAGAGATACATAAGTCCGAGAATACACACATACGACATAATGTGTAGTGTAATTCGAGAAGTGGACTAAATTGAACCTTACGTTAGGCTGCGATGCCTGATGAAATATAATTTGACGTCTGCGTGTGGCTAATGTAATAATAGGCAGTCATAGCGTAGAAAAACGTATATAGCTGGGTATCGCAATGTCGAGCATGATTATACGAGTAAGACTGGTCGGGTTAATGTTAGTTCGGGGTACCGTTATCGGAACAGATGGGCGCTATTATTCCTGTCATAGAATTAAAAGTTCACAACACAACCGAAAGGATAGGAGTGTTTCACACAGTTGAAATTTTTTTCCATCAACGTAACGCAGCCAGGTAGCTGGGTACACTCGCGAATCGTTCTTCATTCATAAATATTTCGCCAAAATGCATTTCCGTTCTTTCATCGCAACTGTCCATGACCGTCCGAACGAATAAACGTTTTAATTGACATTCGAATACGGTGGTATTTCTGTTTTGACCAAAAACCGCATATTAATCGACGAACAGTTACAGATGTAAAATTTTTTTCGTTCTTTGGCCAGCAAAACCGCCTTTGGCGTCCGTTCGGTTCGTGCCGCCTAATTACAATTAAACGTGTGTAAATAATAAACCGAGCGGCGAAATTACCGTATAAATGTAAACGTAATGTTTAAAATATGCGAGCATCGAACGCAGAATTTCATAGAAAGAGTCAAGAGAGGAAGTAGATTAGGTCATGAAGTGCCGTCATTATGAGTAACTCTGTGTATACGTATTAATACCTACTCGCGTATTTGGTAAGATTACACGAAAAAAAGAAGAAGAAAAAAGTGCGACCGAGCAGAAAATTCAGCCAAAGAATATACTTAGCCTACCTGTAATTGTTACAGGATTAACCTAGGTTATATCAGTCGTAGGAGGTTACCACGCACGAAAAAATCGCATAGGCTATACGTACGACCTATATATTTCGAGCTGCAGCCAAATTATCCAAAATGGTTGAATTTTCAAGACGTGAAAATTAATCAGCGATTACGTATTGATTTATTTTTTAAATAAATTTTAAGTAGTTTCGATCGTATAAGTATGGTATTGATTGAATGTGCATATCTTAGTACAATGCACCTGCATTTGTGCCTGGTGGGCGTCATGTTTTCTTAAATCAAATAGTTTTTTCAAGTTGGACAAGTTTGCGAAAATTTTGAAGAATCTCGAGGGATTTTGTCAAAATACAGCTGAAATTGAACGTAACCGATTACAAAATTTGTAGCTCGATATCTCATACCTAATCCTTTCAGGAGATGAAACGTGGATTTTATGTGTAGTTAAAAATTTCCATTTTGGCAGTTTTCAATTGAATGGTTTCAAACTTGCAGGGGTAGTAGACAGTGTCAAGGATAATTGGGAATTTTTTGAAAAAAATCTCGAGCACTTTTTCAAGGTCAAATCGGCATTTTAGGTTTTCTAACGGTCATTTTGATAACCCTATTCAGAAGAGCAATTTAAAAAAAAATTAATATTAAGGTAACTCGCCCAGTAATGGACACTTTAAGCACTTTTTTGTATAAATGAATTTTTTCCCTCAAAGTTATCACACTTATCAATATTTAAAAAATACTAGACCATAGGCCAACGATGGAAGAATAAATAGCTGCAATATTTTCAAGATTGAATAAAAATTCGATTTTTTTAAAAATGTTGAAAAAAATGAAAAATATTCCAACAGTTGTGATATCATCGTTCAACGGTTCAAAAACACTTTTAATAAATAAATGAACTAAC
>FIZU01002080.1:0-16628 GCA_900064475.1 Pseudococcus longispinus
CTGTGAGAGACCATAAGTGAACAATGAACCTTTCAAGCATAATTTGAGACCCCCCTCAACACTCATCTCAAATCTTGGCCCCCTCCTTGAAGAAATCCTGGCTACGCCACTGCATTCAAAATGTGTAGAAAATGAAAAAAATCTTCGTTTGAGAAAAGTGTCGATCGTCTACTGGAATTTTTATGAAAATGTTTATCGTTCACAAAATATTCTATATCAAAGATGAATTTTTCTAGAATTATTTTGATCATTCGTACGAAAGAATGGTTGCTGCAGATTTCACCTAACCTTCTCGAATAATTCCACAACAACTAAATCATTACATATTCGCACGTATTACCAACCGCGGAATAAATAAATGAAGGAAAAAGAAAAATTGAATGAGGAGACATTTTGAAATATATGCAGTTACTTTCATTCCCCTATCTAAAGTACTTTTTTTAAATGTTTATTCGCATTCCGATCGACTCGTCGGCATTAAAAAATACACACGTAGCTCGATATGGAAAACTAAATGGTTAAAATTCAGTCTAAGTTATGTGACACTTCTTAGTAGGTAAGGTACTTTCACGTCACATCACATTCGCATACCGAATGCATACGAGAAAAGGCGACGAACGCGACGTGCAGGAAAATTTACCTACCTACGTTAACTGAAATTTAATCATTACCATAAAATAACTAAGCATGTAAATTTCCTCTCTAGCAGTCGTACTATGTGTACCATTGGCTGAAATTTTTTCTCTTTTTTACATATTCCTCGTAGCCGGTAATCTAATTAAAGAAGTATACCTAGAGTTGGAAAAATGTGTATAAGGTTACACACATTCATCGTAATCGGATTCTTTTCACAATCATTGAACTGAATATTCGTTATATTACGAATTCTTACATCAAAGACGTATAAACGAGTGCCTTCTTTGAAGTAGCCTTAAATTTCGCCGCTCTGACATTATATACTTTTCCGATAGTCGCCGAATCACGTATACGCGTTTCCAATTTGTTTAGCAAAAGAAATTGTACGCTGTTTATTTTTTTTCCTCCATTCGAAATGTACCTACGACTGTGAAGGAAAAAACCCATTCCGAGATGGGATCTTTTTATACCTATAGGATGGCTGGAATTTGAAAAATTTTCAGCATAAAATTACCTATTTCACGCGAGAATTCGGATCGAGAACGTGGACACTTGTTAAGGTAATCAAATCGTCGACTGTGTCGGTTCGTGTTTCGGTAAACATACTCGTACACGTATACCTAGCGTTGACAAATTACATAGAAGAAAAATAAAAACTCGACCCGTCATTCATATTTATCCGACTACTCCGATGAAATAATATAAAAAGTTCTCATTGTGCCAATATTAAGGTAACTGCGTCGCGTCGGGGGTAAAAAAAAAAGTTTTCATTTGTTTGTTTTATATACCTTGATTAATAACCATTTTCTTTTTACTACCTTCCAATTCCCCTCTCTTTTGCCAATCCTGGTCTGTATGGTTTCGTATCAGACAGTAATAAATATTAAATGTGCTCGCATGTTGTTTGGTGAATAGTCTAATAAAAAAATTCTTTCATGGGTTCGTACGTATGACGTCTGAAACGAAATTTTTCTACGCAGAGGTCGGATCAAAAATTTCCAATTGATTGGAAAAAAAGTACAAATTTTTTAGTGGAAAAAATGTCTAAATAGATTGAGCAAGCAGACCCTGGAGAAATTGATTTTTTGTTTCCTATGTAGCAATGTAATTAAAGTTCCAAAGGTAGGAAACAATATGCTTGGTATTCGATAGAGTGTAATTATTCAAGACTCGTAAAAAAATCCAATAAACGAATTTTTCGTGATTCGCGATGTCGTCGAGCCATCTTCAAATTTAATCGAATAATTAAAATTTGCTACGAAAAGCGCACGAACAATCGATTATTTTGCGGAGAATATTGCTTGGAAGTCTCTCTTCTCATAAAATAATGTTTTTTGACATATTATGTATACAGGGTGTTCCGGTACGAGTGCACCTCCTTCAAATTAGAGATGCAGCTCCCCAAACCACACAAGTGCATGCGTGTTTACCGATACTAGAATTTAAAGGGGCAAAGTTATACACCAATGATGTTTCTTCAAAACGTCATTTCTCAGCTGATAATATAAATAGACAATCTTTTTTAAGCTTCAACTTTTTAAGCTCTGCAAAATGAGTTATATTCGTGCCTAGCCTAGCTCAAAATTGAAGGAGCTGCAATGATTTGAAAATTTGTAGGCTTTCTAACTCCTTTAATTTTCAAGGTAAACAAAATTTTGTAAGAGCCAATTTTGTAGAGCTTTTCGAACTCTAGAAAATGAGGTATTAATGTATTACCTAACTCTAAAATTGGAGGAGCTGAAACCATTTAAATGGCGCAAAGAATCGCAGTTTCTCAAAATTTGATTTTTACAATAAATTTTTCAAAATGCTCTCATATTTTCAAATTTGGAGTTGGGCAAAAACTTTTTAGCTCATTTTGTAGAGCTCAAAAAGCTTTACAATTAATGATTCTTTCAAAATTTTGTCACCTTGCAACTTGAAGAAGTTATAAAGCCTACAATATTTCAAATTATAATAGTTCCTTCAATTTTAGGGTTAGGCTAAACATGGGTATAACTCATTGTGTAGAGCTTGAAAAGTTCTACAAGGAGGTTCCAAAAAAATTTGCTTTTACAGGTTAGCAAAGAAGTTACGACGTTCTGAAAAAATCGCTATTATTAGGGCATAAACCCCTTCTTCGAATCTTGGGGTCAGCAAACAAGCATGCAGTTATGTGGTTTGAGCAGCTGCATCTCTGGTTTGAAGGCAGTGTATTCATTCCGGAACATCCTGTATGAATATAAGCGTCTCATTCGAGAACTCTTCAGTTTCGATTGAATGATTCGCGATCGACTCATGATGGTTTGAATCATTCTCAAGTGATTCGTCGATATCTGTTTGAATCGTTCACGAACGATCCAACGAAATCGTACGTGATCGAATTTTTCGAATTAATTTACTTTCATATTGCGACGTGATATTCATGGAACAAATTCCAGTGTATTAAAGTCTTCGTCGAAGACTTGATAATTATTGAAATCAGTCATGAAATTTTGATTGAATTTTCTTCTTGTTCAGACCAATGTTTCGAAATCATTCTGCGAGAACAGAACACATCTTCCAAGTCCAAAAAGTATGTGGAAATCTGAAAATTGTTCCAAGTATTAAAAAGTTAGACAAAATACAACTATCTAAAGTCCACCTAACAAAATTTCTGAAAGTCAACGTGAGTTGTGAAATTTTTCTCTAATTTTTACGGATTCGCTATAGCCTATATGTAGTTGCCCAATGCCCATGTTGTAGAAATGGTCTAAAATTGTAACGAATGTAATTGCGATTTCTTTACCCATTAATAAATCGTTTGCTATTCGCTTTTCGAGATAAGATTTAGATTTGGCCGATGAAATTCTCGACTGATCAAGTAGAATATTTTCGTTGCATAAATAAATGAATTATAATTTTTCATCTGTTTGTATCCCTTGACAGATTTCTTTGCCCAATTTTAGTGGATTATACAAATATTTATTTCTAAATACGAGTGTCGGGTATATTGTACTCGTAGTATGCCGAACTTTTTGATTTGTATTAATTTCTTATTGTTATTTCTGTTATAGGTACGTATAAATACAGTGAAAATTTAAACTAGTTAATTAGCTATCTAATTAATATTCGAAGAAATTAAATTGGTAAGCGATCGAATTATCGAATTTTATGCTACTGTTATTTTCTAATTCAGCCACAAAACGTGGATGAGCTTCAGTGTGGTATGTAGTTAGGTACATATTGCATACTCGTAGATTTGGAAATATTTGCTTTCATGACTAGAAATTCCTCGGATTTATTCATTTTAACGCCTCTCTCGTCAAATGTATGTATATTTATTTGCAGACTTGATTGGTCTGACTTTAATTTTCACCGACTTTATTATTGAGATTGCCAAGAGTATGCATTAGGGAGGAACGATTTCGAATTTTTTTCGAAAATAGGAAAGATACCATTTTTTCCATACTATCCAATACCTATGGAACGTTTCATGGGTAGTATGGAAATAACGTGGACTTTTTTCTTGAAAGTATTTTAGGTACAGATTTTTCATGAAATATTGAATTTTGATTTCTAATTTTTTCCCCATTTGTCGATGAAAACGTTGTCTGAAAGTGTGTGGAAATTTCATCAATTTTGAAATCTCCGCTTGCAAATTGCATTTCAATTCGAAGAAATTGGAAAAGAAATTTGTTCTCTTTTTCATCAACAAAACACCAATACCGACCGAATAAGCTAAAAGATTTGTAAGCCTTTTCGTAAATCGAAATTATACACGTCTAGTTTGTTGATCAATAATTCATACCATACATACATAGCATTATTCTCACCGTCGAGTCATTCCTTCAACCTATGTTTTTTCCCCCTTATTCTTTTTCCATTGCAACTTTTTCAGGTACCTTAAAACGAATCGTATATTACGAATTTCATCAATAGGTATTAAATAAACTAGTAGTACAGGATGGAATTGCATTAGAATTTCATATACCAAGGTTGCAAATACGTATAGTGGCTGCGAATCGCACGCCAAACGCAACAATGTTCGTGATTAAAAGCAGTATTATTTAGAACACCGTTGATAAACTGTAATAAAAAAGAATATTATGAAATTACATAGCGCAATAATTACTACATTAAAGAATAACGTTACTTTATCACCTTTTTCCCGCCCAGCTGTGGCTCGGTTGGGGGGTCGGCGAGGCGGGGCGAAACTTTGAACTCGCACGAGGTACCTTGATACACAGTATTTCAAATTTGACGGGTGTTTTATTCATAATTTAACAATAAATTTCGAGTTGTTTGAATAACGTTATAATCTACGGTTACATTACTAATATTAAGCTAATTTTCGACCTTGCGAATACTACCTACGTGCATAATGGAAAAAGAAAAAGGAAAAATGACACGACCTGGTGGATAAATACTGGTACCATTATCCTCAAAGAGGGGACACGACGATAAACATCGTCGAAGGAAACTTTATGTGGTTTTTTTTTCATCGCTGTACGAAGATGACGACTGAAGGGACGTATTTGTCGAACCATAGAGTTCCATTATCGTTTTATAAATCAACGGCGTTAAAAAATGATACGATGGAGAGGTGAGGAAGGGATTGGGAAAAGTTATGGCCACGTTTATGGGTAAATAAATGCGCGAAAAAGCAGAGCCGTGTTCGCCAGTCGTTCGTCGCAGAGGAGAGTTTTTCCTTTGGCGAAAAATCTCGCGATGGAGGATTTTCCACGAAAAAACATTGTCGCGACATGCTCGAGGTATGGAAAGTTTCGACGCAGAAAAACTTTCTAATTGAAATGCTTCTATTAATTGAAATCTCGACGTTTAGAACAAAGCTGATAAACTATATTTCAATTTCCAACGTCGAGCGTTAAAAAGTTTTGATTTATAGTTTTCACCTGAATGCCGCCATTGCTCTGGAATATACTTCGAAGCGTGAAGATAAAACTGAGATCGTTTTCGTATACCTGATATCGAAATTAGCTCTGTAATAAGAGTTGCTAAAGAGATACGAGTCGTGTTCGTGTGTAGGTATGTGAAATACCTACTCGTACCTACCTGTTGGTTGTCTGAATTCCAATTCTCATGCAGAAATTTTCCATCCCATTATATTATTTGTATTATTATTCGTCAATAAGTTTGTTTGATCATTTATTTGTTCTCCTTTTGTTATCTGCAGTTAATTCGATTAAAACCCTCGAACTCGTAACAATAAGTAATTCGGGAAAAATTCAAAATATTACTCGTACGTCTACCTTCCTTTGATACACCCACCTGCCTGCGTCTATCTACCTACCTACCATTAATCCACCATCAATATAGAAACTCTTGTCATTTATGCGAACTGCGTATTAGGCTTATTGCTCTCGAAACGAAACAAAAATCCATTTGTCACTAGTTTTTTTCCTCCATTTCACCCTCCTACCGTTGGAATTTCCTCCTTTGGCGAAATACGTACGTACCTACGCGGTACGTGTGTTTGTTTTCTCGCAAATGTAATCTATAAACTACATGTTTTTCCTGTTAAATGTACCTATACCGATGTCGACTCGACTCTGCTCGAATCCACCGTTTGCTTTTCTTCGTTCGTCGTTCTCGTGTTTGTAAAATTAACGTACCGAACGAGCTACGATATCGCGTCAAGTGGTAAATTCGTCGCCGACGATTGGAGGAAATATTTTGAAAAATTATTCGCGTTAGGTGGATTTTAACGTAAGAACGTACCGTGTCGTGGATTTGGAAATTCCATTTGTTTATTACTCGTACGAATTGGATGCAGGAATTCTGGGTTATTTTTTCGCACCCCGGAAGTTTTGATGTGGTTTGAAGACGACTTTGGTTCGATGAATTCAACCCTGTTCATCGTTCTGATCTGTTAGGGGGTTCAGTGAAATGCTGGTTGGGATGATTTGATGTACGAATTCTGACGAGAATATCGTTATTATTCGTACCTTGGTTCGTATGATTTACAGCGAAGAAAAATGTCTTTTTGGGTGGGTAGTAGGGTGGCCCTTATTTTCAACTTTTTGAATTTTTTGCTCTCACCCCGCTGAAATTGTTCCTTCTTTTGTGAGAAAATAATTACCTATTTTTCATTTCCCCCCTAACTTCTTAGTTATATATTTTCACGTGAAGTTACCAAAGTTATTTTTTTCATCAATTTAGTCACCTTTTTGTCAGAAGAATCTGACCAAAAAAAAAAGGATCTCGAAATTAAAATTTAGTTAAAATTCAAAAAATTGAAAAAATGTTGCAACTTCAGCTTTGAATGACTGTTTATGCAAACATTATAATGATAACAAAGTCATGAAAATTGTGAAAAATGACGTAAAAATTGTTGGAATTTGAATATAAATATTATTCATTAGAAATACCATAAAATTCCTCGTTTGCGTATTTTTTTTTACAATTTTGATGCATTTTTAAACAAATTTTTCCTATATTTTCAACAATTTTTCTTTCTCTGATTTTTGAGAAATTTTCAAATATTCCAAAATTTTTATGATGTTTGAAAAACTTTGTTTTATTTTTCAACCAATTTTTTCAATTTTTCGAAAATTTTCATGAATTTTTGAAGTACTTCTATTGATATTTATGAAATATACCTATTTAAGTTATAATTATATCTTTGACGATTTTCATGATTTTTCAACCTTTTTTTACAGTGCATATCTATTCATTTTATAGAAGATTTTAAAATTTTTCAATTGTTCACAAGATTTTTCCATCATTTTCATGAGAATTTCAAAATTGGAAAAAATGCTTTTTGTGATTTTTTTGGTCATTTTTATCATTATGACGCGGAACCTCTTGAAGGCACTTGTAGGGTTCCCATCAAATCCACGTGAAAAAGAATGAACTTAATTATTTTATCATCAAGTCGAATTAATCATTTATACTACGTGAAATTCTTGAAACTTGAAATTGTCTGAAATTTTTCCCAATTGATTGTCCAATTTTTGTAGATTCCATAAAGATTGGAGAAGAAGAAAAAACCTACGAAGAGATCGTAATATTTTGTTGGGGTTCTATTGCGCGATTCTGAAGTCGTCGTCGGACTCCTTGGCTAATTTTTCAATTATGAAATTGAGTAGTGAATCAAAAATTGAACAAATTCTTAGTTCTGTTATTTAGCTCTCTTCAGTTTTGATGTTGGTCAAAAAATCATAATATTTTTCTAGTTTTTTAAGTATCATCATTCATTTCCGCTATTGAATTTTTAATATAATTTTTCTGTTCTGCACTCTTTTCATTGGAAATAGACCAAAAACAGGACACCCTGTACAGGTAATAGGAATACTTATCCAAATCTCGATTAATTCTATTCATTGCGATTCATCGGACACCCTGTATAAATCACCCACATATACCACAAGTAAAAATAAATCACGGTCACACGTTCGTAATCCTCGAATGAGGGCGGAAATATGAAAAGAAAAGAAAAATGAAAGAAAACGTATTAAAAGCAAAAAAAATTAAATCGTGTTCGAGAAACAAAGTGGGTAGGTACTCGTACACCATAAAAGCCCTCGAATTAGGTACAAATAAGAAACGATGAATTTTTTATGCGTTTCTTTCTCTAAAAACAAGGTAGACGTTTGAAATACTGCGTCACGAAAAACTTTCATAATTGAAGTAGAAAATTTTTAAATGCGGTAAAAGCGTCTTTAAGAAAATTTTCAACGACAAATTTTTTCAAAAAAAATGTCGCGGATATTTAGAGGCTTAAACATAATAGTGTAAACGTAAAGTATATACAACATTGTAATCATCTAGTCGTCGAGACCTTCCTACGCAAACCCCAGTGACAAATTTTCTAAAAAGTTTTTCTTCTCTTATTCTTACCATTTCTCAAAAGAGTGGATTAATTTTCTGAAATTTTAAACTGCTGTGTATGTGTGTGATGACGTAACACAGCCAGAATCAAATGTTTGAATTAAAAGCTTTTCATTTATTTCTTAGTGTGATTTTTTTCTCGAGTAGGCTCACTGGAGTCGTAATATGAGTAGGTTTGTTTTTGGATGGTGAGAGGGTCTCTTTGGTGGCAAAAAATATTGTGCGATGGCTTCAAAGGGGAGGTAAAAAATATTGCTCTGCTTAATTTGGGGTTTGGTCTCTTTGCTTTATATTTTCCCACGTATTTTCTTTTATGAAGTTTTTCTTCATTCATTTTTCACAAAATGAAAATTATTGAACCAAATTATTTTAAATTCAAAGAAAGTTTCAACCTCGGGTTGATGGACCAGTTATTAGGAGACATCAAAAAAAGAATAATCAATGTCTCTAAATTATTTTTATTAGTATTGAAAAATTTTCTCTTGCTGTCTTGTAATAATGAATTTTTTCAACTTCTTTGCTGAGTTTGATCCTCGAGTTGGTGATTTGGTCCAAAACTGCTTCAATAGGCAGTATCTTGAAGGATATACATTTTGAATTTAAGCACCGTTCAAAAACCTATGGACGAGAAGAAAAGAATTAGGTAGAAATTTATCAATGTAAAATTTTCAAGCAAGTTTAAAGGAAATACTGAAAAATTTATTTTTGAGAAATTAGACGAGAACAATATAGGGAGAAAAAGATTTAGAAGTAATTATTTTTCATGCGAACGTGACGGAAAGAAATTCGAAGAGAGATATTGTCATAATTTGGTCGAAAATTAAGAATGAGGAACTGAGGAAATAAAAATGAAAACAGGACTAAAAATAATGAAAATTATTAAAAAAATGTGAAGTTGACAAACTTACATTGAGAAGACTCGGTATCGAATCGTCTTTGCTTCTCTACTATCTTCTTCCTCACTACTCTCCGTCCTTCTTAGCTCAGAATGCCCATCATTTTACAAAATGAATTATTCAGATTAAAAAAAAAAAACAAAACTTACTTTGATTTGAAGTTGAAGAAGACCGAAACAATTTTGAACCAAGATTATAATTTAGAATTTGATCAAAGCTAGGAAAAAGTGCTCAAAGCAAAGCATTTCTTTTTCATCGAACTTTCTAGAAATTTTCAAGCATTCGAACCTAAAGTTCAAACCTACCAAAAAAAATTACCTACTTGAAAACACTGTGCTAGTGACACAGAATTTGAAGTTGAAATCTGACTAAATTTGACCCAAGTGATTCAAGAAATGTCAAAATTTTCGACACTGCTTGCCCCCCCCCCTCCAACGATTGTAGTGAAGGATAAAAAGAAAATAAAACTTATAAAGGAGCAGCTTATACCAGCAATTAAGTGATATTACTGAAATATTAAAAAGGTTCACTTTGCGGTTATTTTGATGAGAACCAAAAAAAAATTTTTGGGTAGAGGGGTCATCAAAAATTACCCTAAGAGCGCGAACAGGAGGGGTGTTTAGGAATATAAACATCCCTTTTTCTCTGCATAAAGGAGTAAAGGGTATGTTTGATATAATTTCCATATAATTCGACCCCTCTGAACTCGAATCCGTCATTACTTTCCCAATTGAAAGGAGAGAAGTGACACAGTTGTGAAAGCAGTATCGCGGAAAATGATCAATTTTTGTATGAATAGGTAAAATCACAATTTTTCGTTTTTTGAGCCTGCAGGGGTGACCAATTGGGTCAAAACATCTTTTCATTATAATTCGAACCTCCTAAACCCAAATTCGGAATTAAGGTAATTCTCACAATTATCGGATGTGCATAAGCGTGTGATCAACTTGTGTTTAAATTGACAGAATTTTTTTCATTTTCAGGAGTACAGCTCTTCTTCACTTCGATGTAGAAAAAAAATTATGGAATAAAAAATTACTGATTTTCAACGTTGTACAACTTTTGGTTGAAACTTTTTTTTGTATCGTCAGTTTAGCTAATTTTTTCACCCGGGTGTCCCCCAAACAAATTATATTGCAATAAAAAATCATGATACGACAAAAAACTTGAAACAAATGTTGTAGAGTATTGAAAATTCAACATTTTTTGTTCTACAATTTTTTTCCTATCGTACAGTGGTGAGAAGCCATTCTTCTTAGAAGACGGGAATTCATGCATGTAGGTGTGGTTTTGGACGATGAGAGGTCTTTGATGGCAAAAAATTGCAGAAGATTTGGAGTCTGGATTTGTAATAATCTGTGATGCCTTAGGGAGAAAAAATATTGCTCCGCTTAATTTAGGTTTGGTCTCTTTGCTATATATTTTCAGCTTCAGCATCACGACGCTTCAAATCTACTTTTTTTCATTTCAAACTCCATTTGTTTTTCACAATGGGAAAATTATTTAATCGAATTGCTTTAAATTAAAAGTATGTAGAAAAAAAAGACTGATGAAATGTTGAAAATGATGAATCGGTTAGTTTAAAAACGACGGCCAATGGTATTGCAGTCTCAGGTCAACAGAACAACTATTAAGAAACATCAAAAAAAGAACAATCAATGTCTTTAAATTACTTACTCAGGTACAGTGTTAACTTATGACGATGGATGTGCGTGATCGTTTCCGTGTTTCGTAGAAGTAACGTGCGTCTGACTGAAGCGCCAAATCTTGAATTTTATGTGGTGTTTTCCTAAAATATAAGTTATTTGTTGATTCTCGATATTAACTTGAGTAATTATTCAAATATTCTTCGACTTGGTAGAATTTCTTCATTTCTTCTCAATTTTAAAAAATTTTCTACTCATCATGGAAGTCTGGTAATAATAGGTTTTTTCAACTTCTTTGCCGAATTTTATTTTCGAGTTGGTGACCATGTCCACAATTGCTTCAATAGGCAACGTCTTGAAGCGTTCGGTTCATTCCCATCAACTTGTGAGGTTGAAGAGATATTTATATCTTTGGGCTAACCACGAATTGCTTCAACTAGCCATATTACTTTTGTTACATAGTTCGAATAATTCCACTCTTTTTTTGCCAAACGATTTTCTTTTCCTTTTAAAGCTGGCACCAAAACATTATCCCCGAGATTTGAAACTCCTTCAATCCAAAATTAAAATATCACTTATCTTACACATATTTCTGAAAACACCCATAAGGCAATTTTTCACATATCGCGTAAACAAATGGTTTAGAATTCATCAGTTGGAAAGTTAATCTCAATCTGGAAGCTTATTCTAAGCAGAAACTGCTGCCAACTTGGTACGTTTAGAGGTTCGGTTTCGATAAAGCGGAAGTAGGAGCGAATTTCGCAGTGCGTCGAATTTCCTATAAAGAATAAATTTCTTTCAAACTATATGCTCGAAAGAAGAAGGAAAAAAAAAGAAGGGAAAAAGTATGTACCTACGGTAAGCAAGGCAGGGTACAAAGTACGTAGTGAAAAAAAATAAGAAAAAACCGCCCAACATTTCAAATATATACTGAAAACGTGAACAGGAAATGAATTTTTTTTTATGTAGTATTTGGTACGCATAGCGTATGAACCTATCTAAATAAAATCTACGCGTCGCGATTTAAGCTTTTGTTTTTACAATCACGCAAATGTATTGGAAAAAAACCTATGACTGACACCTTTACAAATGGTTGGAAAATTTACTGCGTATAGAGTGTGAGAAATCAGCATAAAACATGAACCCTTTGCTGACGCTAAGGCTGGCAAACGATAGCATCAATCTTGGCAATGTTTACGTTTAATTTTTCCACGAGGTAATCTTTCTATGTGCTAGAAGGTGTGCTTGCTTGAGTTGTGGAATGGAATTTCTTGAATTTCGCATCGAGCTGTTTGTGTGATCGTTATCGATGTTATGGCTCTATTGAGAGAGATATGGAGTGGTTTAAAGTCTTGTTTCGTGTGACTAGCATGTGTAAGGAAGGTTGTAGATTGGTGTGTTTTGAGGTGAAGAAAAATCAATAAAGATTCTTGCGATTGTCACTTTACATACCCTGCCAGGGGGATGGAAAGTTGCAAATCGCTGAAAAATTGAAATTTTTTAGCTGCAAAAAAATAAAACGCCTTCCGCTTGGTGCCAAAACTGGTGGCACTACTCAAAAGTGGCAAAAACCACTTTTTTTCAAAAGTGATTACACTTCGAGTATCTCCAGCTCTAACCTCATTTGAGCTAGGGGTCTACAATTTTCTAGGGTGCATCTCTAACTCATAATGTACCATTCCCTTGGATTTTGTCAAAATCTGAGATGTTTCTTTTTTCACTCCTCCCTGATGTACTTCAGGAAATACAATTTCATTTGTTTGAATATACCGATTACACCTCTTTAAATTTTTATTCTATATTAATACACTTTTCGACGCACACCCTTCCTCCCGCTATCGACTCCTTTCGTCCTTGCAGTCTGTGTCCTACGTACGAGTACTTGCTCGCCACGTATCGGTTATTTCGAGCGTGAATTCGAACCGAATGAAATGGCGAGACCACTGGGGATGAAAGAAAAAAACACATTCCGGGGCGTTAAAAGCTCTCGCGTTAATTTATAAATTAATTAAATTTCGAATGTAAAATTAATTCGTCGGTGCCGGCGTTCGGCTTAATATGCTTTTAATTGTGAAAGCGTTATATTGCTGGTCGAAATTACGGGCGCATTTTTGAATAAGCCACGTATTAATTAACTGCTAAATAGTTTCGCTTTATTTTATCAAGGACCGCAAACCGCTTTCATTCGGATTCAACAAATGTGGTCGAAAATCTTCGCCCGGTGCTTTTTCTATATTTCATCCCTAGCTCATCCCCTGCTCTATGATCTCACTCCCGAGTATCGGTTCGGAGCTTTGTTGTACGAGTATGTTTGTTAAATGTTCGGTATTGTGCCCAAAAAAGGTCGACGAGTTGGCGTTGTTGTAACCGTAAAATCTATGCAATGTTTTCATCAGCATTAAAATCAACTTTGAAATATTTCGATGGTATTTTGGCTCCTGTTAATTTACATTTAAGAAGTGCACCGAGAGGGTTGTTGATGGTACAGCTCGTCAAAACAGTGCCCTAATTCGAATTTCATTACCGAATTGAAAATATCACACTCTAAGAACCCTGCTGGTATTTTCTAGGGTATTTTTTCTCCTCTACGGCTCCCCTGTTGGCGTCATCTCGTCATAGTTTGTGTACTCTAATGCATATTTTAGTCGTAAGCGCCTACGCCCAATAATAACATGGCTAATTAGCCAACGCAGCCGATACCAGATAAGGGTGGCGACGAAACTCATCGATCTGACGGTATTAATGGTGAAATTATGCCACATCATTCGTTATCACCGTATCTCTAGCCGATGCTCATACTACAAGTACATCCAGAGAGAGTCGAACGACAGTCGCGGTCTATGACCTCGTAATAATGGCCGGCTCAAAATCCAGCTGACATTTTGCTCCGGTTTAGGCATCGCAGGGTGGAATTTTCACCAAACAATGACGCAACTCGTCGGCGCGAAATTACGTTACGTATAGTTAATTTGTTGTTACGTGCCGACGACGATGATATTATGCTCGTAAAGCAAACGAAAAACAAACCTCGTTAAAACTGCGATGCCTTGCTACTGCCATTCGCCATTTCCCAGCCACCGAGCACCAACCTCGACCATTTCGTCAAACCGCACGATTCCATATTCGCCTCGCGTCGACGTCACATAAATTGAATCCATTGTTTTATTGTACCCAGGCGTTTGTTATACTATTTTATACGTTTATAATAAACGGCTGATTTTGTCGAGTTGGGAAAAAACACCACCTATACAAGTTTGCCTCCCTCGCTTTATCTATCGAAAGAATACGATAAAAGAACGCGAGAGAAACTTCTTATTCGTATTTTCCCCCGACGACGCGACGACCAACTTCGCACAATACTTATTCAATTTTTTTCTCGAGTAAATACTTTGGCGTTATGCAGGAAAAAATTTTCTCATTCGTGATTCTTGGAACGTGATACGAGCAAGCCATAGGAAAATACGATAAAGCTTTGCAAGTCGTTCGACTGTAAACGAATATCCCTAGCTGATAGTATCAGATGGCTGAACTCAGCCTACATGATTTTAAACGAAATAATAGCATGGCGAATTGGGCTGGGTTGGTAACTTTTTCAAACCATATTCAATCAACGTGCGAATTGTGAATAATGAAATCGAAAGCAAAGATGGGCGATGGAAAAAATTTGGTTGACGAGGATGGAATTATGAAGAGGAGAGTGGAGTTGGAAAGCCATTGGTAGACGTGGTGTGGGTGTAAGTTACTTTAGTATTTCCATATTGATTGAAATTTCGAAATAAAACTTAGCAAGTGATATTTTTCTCACTCCTACCGACGACCGACGAGTTGGAATAAAGCCTCGAAACTGGATGGTTCCGACGAACGTCATGAATCTAATTTATCAGGGTGTCTAAGAGGTCAAGGAAGTCACGAAAGTCATCAATTTCAGAAAAAAGTCACGGAAGTCATGGATTTTTGACTTGTTATTGGACAGAAAATCAGATTTGGTTGGGATGAACCATAGAAAATTTTAGACCCTTAGCTCAAAGGAGGACTAAGCAAAGGGTCCTCAAAGTGCGGTAACTTTTTTTTAAAACTTGTTTTTTTGCTACTTTTGGGTAATGCCACCTGCGTGGCACCTAAGGTACATCCCTAAAAAGTTACGATTTGAGTTTCTAATCTTCTTAGGTCATTGACCTCGAAATTGGATACCACTTTACCTACCCAGTCAGGGGTTAAAAAGTTACAGATTGGTGAAAAATCAAAATTAAAAAAATAAATAAAACTCCTTCGCTTGGTATCCAAACCGGACCTAAATGGCTCCTATTGATGCAAAAAAATTATTTCGATTGCAATAATCGAAAAGTTTTACTTGCAGGGTGACTAACTTTCAATTTTTGTAAAAAAATTGATTTCACTATGAAAAATTACGAAATTTCAGTTTTTTTAAAAATAAAAATCGAAAGTTGGTCACACTGTAATAAAAACTTTTCAATTTTTGTAATCGAAATTATTTTTTTGGATCAATAGGAGCCGTTTAGGCCAGGTTTTGGTATGAAGCGAAGGGTATATCAATTTTTTTTTAAATCAAAAATCTAGATTTTTCACCAATCTGTAACTTTTTAACTCCCTGGTAGGATAGGGAAAGTGGTATCCAATTTCGAGGACAATGGTTTAGGGAGGTGTAGAAACTCAAATCGCAACTTTTTGGGGGTGTGCCCGAGGTGCCACCACCCAAAAACCGTGTTTTCTCGAAAGTTACCCCACTTTGAGGCCCCCAGCTCCGCTCCCCTTGAGCTGGGAGTCAAAAATTTTCTATGATTCATCCCCAACTAAATATGAACCACCCCCATTTTCAAATTTCATTTTCATTTATCTGATCTCTGTTGAGCACGAAAGGATTGATCACGAGATAAAGTATGTGGTGATAAATATTGGTGCGCCGAACCTGATAAAAGCTCATTTGGATGAAAAAACTTGACATTTTCGTTAGAAGTTATTTAATGGAATCGAATTCAATTATTATGGAACTTTTTTGAAGTCATCATTCATCAAACTAATATTTCGGCCATTGAACCACCAAGTAGGGTAGAAGGAGGATGTATCGGACAACGCTAGTTTCAAAAACTTCGAGGTTAGTTTGTTTGATGATTCCAACACATTTATGGTGACTTTAGGGATGTCTCAAAAATCCACCAATAAAATTTGGTTTCTCATAAGTATGTAAGGAAATATCAGTGTTGCCAAAAATACAAACTAAAAATTTTACAAATAGTTTGAATTCAATTCTTTCGATTTACTCCAAAATCAAAAACTACCTTGATCAATGATAATATTTTAGTAAAGAGTGGTCCATTGGCTACTACTTACCCTAATTTATTTCAAAATTTGTATTGCTGCACTTGTAGTAGAATACGTTTTTGTAAAAAACTATGGTGGGGATGTTTCGGACAGGGACCCATTATTCATGGAAAACCCAAATTTGTTTTCATACACGGATAGTACATGTCACGAAGAGTAATTTAAGTTCTTTGAAAAAAATTGAAACTTGCAGAGTTATAAAGTTTTTTTCTAAGTTTATTGAAAAATGTAGGAAAAAACATAAAATTGTGTATTTAGGATCAAAATGACCTACAAGGATTTGGAATATCGAAAAAAA